>JAKTRM010000011.1:0-180968 GCA_030579635.1 Wickerhamiella australiensis | reverse complement strand
AATTACAGAACGCAGCCTTCCACTGCACTTGGGTTTAGCTTAAGAGTT
This sequence comes from Wickerhamiella australiensis, assembly GCA_030579635.1. Taxonomy (NCBI): domain Eukaryota; kingdom Fungi; phylum Ascomycota; class Dipodascomycetes; order Dipodascales; family Trichomonascaceae; genus Wickerhamiella; species Wickerhamiella australiensis. The sequence goes on along the minus strand of JAKTRM010000011.1, from coordinate 180,920 downwards.
ATACTAGATAGATAGCGCGCGCAGGAGCGCTTGAGTCCTTAGGACTTAGACAAAAAAAATAGGGAAAAAAAAAAAAAAAAAAATTCTGAGGACTTCAAATATATCATGAATACCTAATCCTCCTTTTAGTTTAATCGGATTGGTCATATATGTGCCTTTATGACTATTTTTAGGTGCGCGCAGGTCGAATTGACCTGTTCTATAATAAACTACAGGAAATATTTTGATTTTAGATACATCTGCTGGGGAGGAGGTCACCAGATGGCGTTACATTCGATCTTCATTATCTGGTATTGTACTTGATACCCATGACCTTCATACTTTCTCTTACTTCTACGAGACTTGAAATCATTGATTAGAGAGCCGAAGACTTTTTGGGCTGTAAGCGCCACAATGCTATGAAATAATGTTCGAGCTTTAATTATTAAGCACTTTTTTGCTTTACTTTTGCCATTTGCTTTGCTTATTCCCGCGAAATCACTAGTTGCATGAGATGTGCATTGAAACTCGGCTAGGAATATATGCACCTGTGTATGACACTGAGTGCATTATTGGAGAGAAGCATGAATTATGTATTTGTCTCTATCCTCCTGCATCAGATGTAGGTATCTTAGTTTCGCTATCCAGCATGGTTCAGCACAGCAGACGCTTGCAAAAAAAAAAACGCTTAGACACTGTATGCAAAACAATTCGGTGATAATGGAACTGGAATTTTTGGAGCTCGTATATTAATACGCACGATGGATTTATACACTCTGTGCTGTACAGCCTTGAGTACCTTCAGAGAGGCTGTCCGCTAGCGTGCGGAGCGCATGAGTCCTTAGGACTCTCTAATAAAAATATGCAAAAAAAAGAAGGTGCACCCCCAATTTTGGTCGGTTGAAACTGACCCGAGTCCAAGACCAGAGCACTCAAATAAGATTGTAGGTATCGTGGAGCGAGTACTCTACGCAATGCTGGCTCGCTGCCCTCTTACCAGCGCAGTACCCATTTGGTGTCACCACTCTTTTATTTTGACTGGCCTTTTTCCACACTCATACGGTGAGCCCGTTTCCCGCGAGACAGTCAGAGCGACGTCATATCGCTGGATTATTACTTGACTACATGCTTCGCGCTGTACCCCCACTAGTTAGATCAGATTTAGGTAGCTAGAAGGCGCGCGGTTTAGGCGCGCGAGAGCCTTATTGGCTTTATAATGAAGTATTGGAAAAAAAAATGAAAGTATGGAAAAGGAGCCCTTTATCCTGACATCGTGTTTTGCCGTGACGGATGCTAATCTGTCACTCAGCTTCGTTTAGTCATTTTCAAAAAATCTTTCAGCAGATGAAAGAATAAAAACTCAAATTATGCATTGACACAGTCGCGAATGGCTCAAATATGACATGAGTAGTAGTCTTTGCCTTCACTATTTTGCTCAGTTAAGCTTCTGGCGACCAATTGCTGGTTATGGCGGACAACGTACATATATTAGTTTCATGCAGGGTCATGCAGGATCATGCGCTTATTGGCTCTGTAATAAAGTATCGGAAAAAAATGCGCGTATGATTTCAAGGCACTTAATGGATTCTAAAGCATAAACTTAGCTATGGGTAGAAATATATCAGCATAGATTGTACGTTCTTCCTCAGCTAGCCGTTATTTCGCCAAGCGCCGCGCTCCTGTGATAAGGGAAACCAAACCCACCGAAAAAGAAAACCCAACCCATTGCATCATATATTTAAATAGTGACCAGATTTTGAGGGACACCCAGCATAATCTTTTTTCTTTGAGGCGCTGGAATGCAGGATTCTGCCCATTCTTTAAAAGATGAGACAGTCGTAAATGTTAGGGAGCGTAAAAGTGTCGTAAACCCGCTGGAGACCTCGCGGTCAGAGGAAATCGGTCTCTCTGGAATCAAAGAGGATTTCGAGTTCCCAGAGGGCGGGCTAAAGGCTTGGCTAGCTGTTTTGGGCTGCTGGTGTGGTATGACCGCCACGTTTGGTGTCTCCAATGCCATGGGTGCTATTCAGTATGAACTCGAGAACGGACCCCTGAAACACTATTCCGAGTCTCAAATTTCGTGGATTTTTGGGATTTGGCTTTGGCTTTGCTTTATTGGTGGCGTACAGGTGGGTCCCGTTTTCGACACTTACGGCGTCTATGTGCTAATTGTCCCCGGAATGCTCATGTACACCGCCTCAATAATGATCTTGTCTGTATGCACAGAATATTATCAATTTATACTAGGGTTCAGTGTCTTGGGTGGCATCTCTTCCTCAATGATCTTCACACCATGTGTGACTGCGGTAGGCCATTTCTTCAAGCGTCGCCGCGCGCTCGCAACGGGTATTGCGTCTACGGGGTGTGCAATGGGTGGCATTGCCTTTCCATTGGCTCTGAATAAACTGGTAAAGAGCCTTGGATACGGCTGGGCAATTCGCATAATGGGGTTCGTTGTGCTCTTCCTGCTACTGGTGTGCCTCGTGACGATAAGTGATCGCCATAAGGAGCAAACGCTTGCAGCCAAGGGCGCCATGATAGATTTGCGCTCTTTCAAAGAACTGAGATTCTTTTTTTGCGTGCTGGGTATCTTCCTCACCGAGTGGGCCCTATTCGTGCCCGTTACTTACCTCAAGGTCTATGCGACCAAAAATGGCATGAGCGACACATTTGGCACGTATTTACTTGTATGGGTTAATGTTGCCTCTGTTTTTGGACGCGCTTTGCCCGGCTACTTTGCCGATTCGCTCGGTGCTTTCAACACGATGGTGGTGACTACGGGGGTGAGCGGACTTGCATGTTTGACAGTGTGGCTTCCGGGGGGTACAACCAAGGCAGGGCTGATTATTTTTGCCGTAATGTTTGGCTTTTTCAGTGGCAGCACAATTTCCGTTGCGCCCGTCTGCGTCTCCCGGATCTCCCTAACCAAAGAGTACGGCAGGCGGTATGGCACTTGCTACCTGGTGACAAGCTTAGCGCCTCTTGTTGGTCTCCCGCTGGGCGGTGCACTCACAGCTCATAATTATTTGGGAATGATTATCTGCAATGGGCTGGTATATTTATTGGGCTCTCTCTCCTTCTTTCTTGCTCGCATGGTCGACGGGAATCGTTCAATCAAGAAGTTCTAATAGCTACTTTATACATACATATATATATTGAAATCCCTGCCGGATTTGCCCCAGTCCGAGCAAGCAGTTTGTTCAGCGCTGCCTTTTAGCAAAAATATATCAAGAGATCACAGGGGCGTGAGCCTGAGAATTCTACTAACAGCTAAATTGTACTTAGACACTTGCATCTCCGAGATCTACTTCTACATGCTTCCTTTGTAATTCCTTCTTACCGGCAATGTGGCGAATAGCGTTACAATCCTAGCATAGAGTGGCTGGCCGGCCACCCTCCCTCTTCTGCACACACACACACACTGATCACCCCCAGGGTTTGAAAGGGAGAATCGGGAGGACAAATAGGATTCAGGAATAGCGGGAGGAGCCTCAGCACAAAACGGCTTGTATTACCTTGAGTCATGCAAAACCCATTAAAAAACTGTCCCATCTCTATTCTGTTTCATTTGTGCTCCTTTTTATGAACCTTTCCCTAATGAACACCAGTGGGTCCGTACCCAGCCTCTCTAGGGTCTCTAGACAAGGGTCGGGCGTTTGAATAGAATGGCGGGATACTGGGGTATATTTATGCTAGTGTCGCCTCCTGCATAGCGTATCGATGATGTTTGTGGAACAGGGCAAGCTCACAATGGCCAACTATTTTACACATGGCTCACCGACAATGAGGCGATTTTGCCGCTCTATGAGCCTGAGTTTGGTCTCCACGGCGCTACTATTATCGCTCTACTATACTACACAAAGACATACCGTCGCTCTTAGGATTGAGTAGGCTAGGCGCCAGAGTTGCCAAAGGGTGGGCGCTACGGGCCCAGCACTGAAGGGTTGCTGTCGGATAAACATTTGATGGTGGAGTTTAGAGACTGAAATGAAAGCACTTTTTACAAGCAGAGCGCGTCCACGCCCAGTAAAAACAGTAAACGCATCCCTGGGCCATGAATGAGCATGTGCTGCACTTTACGCACAATCGTATGGATACTAGTATGTTAGCATATTTAATAGTGAGATATGAGCAAAACTCGGCAGCAAATTAGAACATTTTAGTCAGTGCTACTTTGCATGGACTACTCCACCGCCGAGCATTGAAGCCGAGGTGCCCCCAAAGTATTTGTATTGTCATTAAAGCGGCGTCGCATTGTATTATGGTGAGTGGGTAATAATTAATGCGCTAGTTGCTCCAAAATATCGAAGCCGGCCCCTACTCGTCGCTGTGCTCAGCTTATCTCTGGAAGTAAGAAAGGACCAGCTAAAAAGGCACCTCTCCATCACATCCGGTAAGCTCATTCGCGACGATCTGATAGGCAACAGGATCATAGGTGAATCCGAAATCATCAGTAAAGTCAGCATCACAATATTCCTGAATCAATAGGTTCTGGTAATCGCCATTGTAGCCATCTCCCTCCAAGCATTAGTCTAGGGTTGTCGAATATGTTACAGTAATTCGAGATAATTGCAACCCTTGCTGGGTATCCCATTGCTACTGGAGCTCTATATACAAGTCTGGCTAGGGTATACATCGATACAAGGCTATACAGGGAACAGGAGACATCTCAACAAACCAAGGTCATCATGCATCAGTTGAAAGGCCCATAAGGTTAGCACCATGCAGCGATGGCGCAGGACGCACTATTTTATCCGCCTTGGCGGCGCCTCCCAGAAATTTGAGGTACTAGTTGGGTATTGCACCACCTCCCTGTGAGTAGCCGACTAGCTGAACTTTGGACGCGCTGGTTTCCTGCAGCACGAAATCAACAAAGACCCCCAAGGCCTGAGCTGAATCGCGGATACCGGCTATAAATGCAGCGGCGTCAAGTGGCACAACAGCCAGAACGCCGGGATTATGATTGACAGTATAGCAACAAAACCCGCAATCGGCGAGCCGCGGCCCATGCATGCTCCAGGTAGAAAACGCATGCTCGGCGGTACTCGAGATCAAGACCACGGGCAGTTGGCCACTCTGAGGAACGTACTGGACCAGGTTTTTGTTTTGGTTCCTGATATGCATCCAGTGAATGCAAAATACACAGTCCAAAGCGTATATAGTGCGTTAACTGGTTTGATAGCCTATTTTCGCTTTTGACTCGAAATGAGATTCTCTGTGATGTCATTGCGCCAATTCTAGTATTATATGTACCTTTAAAGATCAACAATAGTACAGAAATAGGGTGCTTGAGATACCACAGTGGTAATGTACCCAGTTAGAGTCTAGTGAAAAAAATATCGATGGGTCCTATTTGAGGATAGGTGACAGTATAAGAATGGGGTTCCACGGCAGAATTAGAGCTCATCAAATTAGGCTGGTTATCCAGAGAATTGTAGCTTACCAGCTACAAGGCACCGGGTCGGATGTTGTCCAAAATGGAGGCCCCTGCCAGGAACCCAATGCAGACCCAAAGGCACGCTCTAGCGTGGACCCTCATGTAAATACTGTTGAGGCTCCAGATTTCTTTGGGATCATCTACCATCAGCTTAAGCCGAGTGGAAGCTAGGCATACAGGTGTTCCCCACTCGATTCTAGCTTCTAAAGTGCTCGGGTGTAGGATTAGCTAGTGCTGGCAGTTTTTTGAGGACTCTCTCAATAATCATCATAGCTTTCGGTTAGTATCTCAAAACATTTAACATCCTTCATTTTATTGATCTCAGGCAAGTCACCCAGGCTTAGTGCTCTCACCAGCGACAATTGCCCCGCGGGCGAGTCCTTGGGCATTTCATCCAAGTACTTCTGGATAACCGACCATTCGTCATGGGAGAATGGGACAGAAATGAATGCGCGAAGAGCCGGGCCAGACTTGAGCTGGGCCGCGTGCCGGCCCATCACCTCTAGAATCTCCTCCTGGCGCAAGGTATACCCTCTGGCAATCTCCAAAACGTGAAAAAATAGCGCTTGAGTACATAAGCTCTCGATATACACCTTTAAATTATCGTGATCAAGGTACTGGCGATGCGAATCAAAAAAAAGACAGAGTAACTCGGGTGTGGACTCCAAGCACCTGATGTAGCACTCAATCACCTGTTTTGGTGCGGGAAATGTACCAAGAAGGGCGAGAGCCCGGTCATTGTCGCGAGACTGGAGCGCCCAGAGTCCGCGAGCGTAATTCTGCCAGGAGACCGGCAATACTAGCTCTTGAGCATAGTAATCCGCCATACCCTTGCTTTTTTCGTCTGCATCAAATGCACAAAAAATGTAATAAATCAAAAGAGCTTGCTCCTGAGATGTGAGCGTGGAACTAGCTTCAATTTGGCCCACCAGATCGAGTAGCTGAGGCACGCCCTTTGGTGGGTAGAGCGACGCGAGGCTATCGAGGTAGTGATCCACTGCAAGTTGATTGGATTTACGCAGCGATTTGACTTGTTGTTGTAGAGAGGAGCTGTATGGGTTGAAGTTTACTGATTTGACCAAAGCTTGAGGGAAGGACATATGTAAAGGCTTTGCCTAGCGAGGGTCTTAAAGGGTCGAGTCGAGCGACGTTGAGCATAAGAAAGAGCACGGCCCTGCGAATCGGCGTCAAAGCATGAGCATGATCCAGTGTATCCGTAAATTTGTAGAGTGGGTTTTTCACTAAATAGAATCGAGCGGCCAGGGGACCTTAGCGATTCAGACAAGAGCCTCAAGTCCGTAACCTCATCAGGCTAATTTTGAACGAAGGATCTCATTGAGTGGGAAAAGGGTTCAACTGTCAGACATGAATGAAATTTTTAGCATTTGGCTGTTGAGATCGCGCTGAAGACTTCTGGATATCTTACCCGATGGTCGCGTGAAATCTCGACTCAAATGAACTAGATACGTAATTTGTCAGAATAACTGGCAAGTATTTGTTCTATTTATTGCAAACTCGTATTGAATACATATTGATGGTGACAATAATCATGTTGCCAGTTGTGCACCTCAGCCAGCGCTCACACCTTGTCATGCCAACTCGAGCTCAGCAGAGCCAGCTCTACAAAAATATAATGCAACTTCCAATTCAATATTTCTCTCTATTGGCAACTGATTCAATGTAGTACCCTTGATAATCACTAGATAATAAGCCCGCCATATTGCAGTGGCCTGTCGAGTGCGTTCAATGTAGCTGTGGCCAATACGTCGCAACTTGAACTTTGGCTTGTATGGCCTGTCTTGGCATTATTCATGGTGGATAGTTAACTGGCGAGTGATTGCTCAATTAATGTCCGCTCTGTAGTTCCCCCCACGCTAATCTGCCCGTGAATCTCCCTTCTTTATCCGCTCGTGCGTGACGTCACAAACAGATAAACAATATGCGAGCTAAAAATAGCCGAAAATAGCTCCCCGCAGCTTTACAATCAGCTGGCTATTATCAGATGACTCCAGTGGTCGCCAAAATTCTGAGCTTTACCTGGCCAACGTGTGGAAATAGCCGGCGAGAATTTAAGGACTCTTAAACCCGGGAGACGCGCGTCAGAGAGACCTACAATTGCTGCATCAACTCTCCACATTTCAATGTCTGTCTTAGACCTTCATTAAATTAGAGAGTACCGAAGCGACACTGAGCCTGATAATCGGAGCCACTATCGTGGCCCTAATACTGGAGAAAAGATGAGGGGATGCGACCCGTACTAGCACTGATAACTGCAAAATAGTCTTAGTGTCACCCAGTGCTCACTTACTTCCCGTAGCCTTCAGCTAGAAGATCGTTACCAGGTGCTGCATATACTGCAGGAACCAATGCAGAGAAGGTTCACGGAATAACTGGGCAAAAGATGGGCTTCAGCTTTACTAAATATTTTATGACTTACTCCAACATCATAAATCTACCCACAATCGCCTGATCACTGGCCCTACTTAACTTTCCACTTGGGTTTAATGAGCCAATTAAAATTTTACGGAAAGAGAGGTTGGGCGCTTAGGTGATGTCACCATGCATCCTTGCATATGCCTTGCAGATGTGCATAGTTGTTTTAACTAGCGACCCGAGACTCTGTCAAAGCTCACAGAATCTCCAAGCTCAGAAGTGCAGAGCTGAAAGTGACCACAGTATCCCATATTACTATAAGAAACAATAACCAATGAAGGTCTGGCTAGTGACGTTGGCGCTTGTATGTGGTTCCTTCGCCAAAGAAGCAATAATGCCGGTGAGTAACGCCAACGGGTCTGCGTTTGAAATAGTGCAAGACACATTTACAAAGGTTTTCACGGGTCCCACTGCCTATGTGGCCGGAACTGTAACCTATCGAATTGAGGGTCCCACTACACTTGTAATTTCCGACTGTCCGTGCACGATCACCAATTCGGTACAGGATCTTCCCACCGCTATTTTCACTGCAAGCGGTAGTCCTCCTCCCACAAGCAAGACAGTGATTCGTATTGTGGCCTTGAACTCGACGAGCACGGAGGCGAAGCATCTCAGTACTAACGGTGCAGCGAGACTGGGGTGGTGGTGAGTGAATCATCTCGACTGGCTAGCAGTTTCGCAGCTATTTGTAGCTCAATGGCGATACAAAGAGGGGTCTAGTTAAAGCTCAAGCTCTAATTCAAGTTCTGGCTCTAGTCCTGAGTCTAGTTCTGATTCCAGCTCAAGCTCAAGCTACGATTCCAGCTCTAATTCCCGATTATAGCTCGCCCGACTCTAGTTTCGACTCTGACTCTGATTCCAGCGAACAGCACCGCTGCTTTACTTTTAGGACAGCCCACCCGGTGTTGAGCAAGAACGTGCTCTGGTTAACACTCCAATAGTCCCCAGTTGTACGCTTGAAGCCAGTTGTTGAAGCAAAAGATGTTTATTGTGCTTTTAACAACAGCCACCGAGACGAAATTAACCCATCAGCTAACCGATCAATTCATCATCAGCCCATCTTCAAGCTCACCTGCAAGTTCGCACATTAGCTTGCTCGAAGATTCACTCACAAGCCCGCTAGCAATTATCCAACACCATGCTTGAATCCTAGGGATTCGTCTAATTTATTGATGCTACTTAAAAAGCTGCCAGCACATCAAAGGTATTGATTGGGCAATTTCTTTCGCTCAGACATCCTCCTCCATGTTGATCAGTTCACGCTATGCCCTGGTGCGGCAGGGTACACATGCCATTGGGGCATGGGATGGACCATACACTTCTCCAAGCGCTGGCCTAGCTCAAGGCTCATAATTCAATAGCAATTATTTAATCAAATCTAACTATCGAGATAGCGTCGTCATTACCCACATGTACAGGATGAAATATGGGGCTTGGCGTTAGTTTGGCAACTGATCTCTCGCCAGCTACCAGGTTATTGGCTGCTGGAAAAGATATGACGAGAGATGATAAAAAGGGTATCAACCGAGTAACGAATTAGGAGCAAAGTGATGTAAAACAGTGAGGCCCCTGCACTCTAGGTGCTACGGCTCTGCTCACTCCGCCAAGAACTAGGAGCACCTGGTACTTTGTTCGCTTGATCCCGTTCAACAGCTCACATTCCCAACTTAGGAGTCCACCTCCATCGCTTGAGGGCCAAAATACGCTGTAGTGCCTGGTGTAAATTTATAACTCTCTGCCTTCTCAAGTCTTGTATTAGGCTTCTTGTATCCACGCATCAAAAGAGCATCCTTACCTGTCTCTAGGACGCACATATCAACGTTTGAACCAGAACCCAGATCGTTAAAGATACCAGCCATGATTGCGTCGGCACAAAGGGCCTGGGCCTCTTCCTTTGTGAGACTCTGCTTCCAATTTGTTTCCAATACCGAAAGTGCGGCCATTGAACCGCTTCCAAGTGCCATGTAAGGTCCCACGTCGGTGGATCCGTGAGCATGCACAGAGAAGAGGTGCGCACCAGTAGGATCAGTACCGGCCAGAATCAGATGCGCACCCACATGACCCTGGTACTTGTAGAGGTGCTGCTTGAGGTGGGTGAGTGCGGTGACCACGCGTGGAGGTCTGCCGGTCCACAGCGCATGGAGCTCAAGGTTCGAAGACTCCAGCTCAGTGACTTTATCGTTATCGGCTGCGGTACCAGCACCGGCACACCAAATATGAGGCGCTAAACGATGGAGCTTGGCACAGTTTTTATCGGCAACAATCGAGCCAGCGGTTGCACGAGTATCCGCCGCAATTATAACACCGCCGTTGAACTTACAGCCCACGATGGTTGTTCCTGTCGAGGTCAGTTTAGGCGCGGGAACGCCTGATTGCGCAAGGTGCTGATTGCGGCGGTGGTTGTCAAAGCTAAAGCCGGGCATTTGTTAGGTAGACAGGTGGTGGGTGTGTCTGGTAGAGAGGTGGTGATTAAGCGGTTTGTGTACTAGGCGTGGTGGCTAGGCGGTTGGGTACCGCAAAGGAGATTGGAGGTGAAGACGATATCTAGCTAGCGATTGAGATTCCACACAAGACATTTTCTAAAGCAACCAATCAGCCATCCTAGAGGCACGCAATACTGATCTTGTCCCCCCTCCCTCTTTACTATTTACCCTCTACAACCCACCTGACTCACCTCTGTTTACCATGACCACAACAGACGCAGACCTGTACAGACGTTCATCTCAATACCGCAAATGGTCATTTACAAAGCAAGATTTTGAGCTTCAGATTTTCAGGTCTAATCGTAAGATTCCTCCAAGCGCCGAGGCACTCACTCCCGAGGAAGAACAGACACTGATACGGTTTGTCGCCGCAGTGCAGGCGAAATCTATTTGCCAGGTATTCAATTTCCCCTCGAGCGTTCGTGCAACGGCTGTTTCTTATTTCAGGAAGTTTTACATGAATTATAGCGTCATGCAGTACCAACCCAAATTGATCCTTTGCACCTGCGTCTACCTTGCCTCGAAATCAGAGAATTGCTATGTACCTATTCAACAATTTTGCGACCCGCTCGAGAAAATTGAGCCCCAGCAAATTCTTGATCTCGAGTTCCTACTATTCAGGACCCTGGATTTCACCTTGACAGTACACAATGCACTTCGGCCATTGCATGGGTTCTTTCTAGATATGCAAAAGGCACTAGAAAATCAATATACTACCGCGCAGCTGTGTGCTATTCATGACGAAGCCCGCCAGCTCATTTCAGAGGCCTTTGTCTCGGACGCCTGCTTTCTCTACACCCCGACACACATTGCATTGGCGGCATTGATGCTTGTAAACGAACAAGCAACCACGCAGTACATGATAGAAGCCATGGAGGGAGCAACCTCGGGAGTCGACCGGGTTCTGCAAATCGTTGGGGAGATAAAACCATATCTTAGCGTCGCGTTGCCTAGTAAAGAAGAATGCAAACGAATTTCAAAAAAACTCAACCAGTATTTCAAGGCTGAGGGAGGTAATGTTAAGCGGCAAAGGGTTGAGTGAGGAGGTTCGAGCGAGGGGGTTAGAGCTGTGCTCACAACCAAAAGAAACAAGGCGGCGGTGTCACGGGATGGTCAGGCACGAAGCCGGTAATCTCCAAACACTCAAAAAAATGCATAGGGCGCTAACATCGCTACTCCGGTAATAAACGTCTACAGAGCCCTATATGGCAGCGGCATGTCCAGCTGGTTATGCACATAATCTGCAGTACAAGCACACATGTTGTGACCTCAAGGTTGGACACGAGAGTTGAGTGAGATTAACAAAGGCCAACTAAACACAAGGCCGTATTATGGCCATACAAAACAGCATAAAGCACGAACACTCCACGCACTCCTAATTTTTGAACGCGACTATCATGGCCCTCACCTGTCTCTGGTTCTAGCTCCGGTATTTGCCGGGCGCTACTGACCATTTGGCCACCGAGGTACCCAGGGCCAGACTCATCAGACTAAATGGTCAGATGCCCTTGCCACTATTCCCGCTCTGAACATTTACGATGATCACGATATCATCGATGGGTATGGATCGTACAAGCACTCCACTCAGAAAACACCAATGCTTATGGAGGTTGCCGATAGTGCGCACCGTTACTTCTTGTTGTTCCAGCGGTGTATTTCTCCTAATAATAACACCGATGGTCCAAAACGTATTTGGCCACCGAGGCTAATTTATATCTTAATTGTAGCATCAAATAATTCAAAGTTTGCACAAGCCTGCGCTCCTCGAGGTATTTAGCGTACCTCTGAGAGTCTATCAGGTCAGTTTCAAAGCCCAAATCGAAACCACTTGACCGACTGGCAGGGATCCTATTTTTTCTGTAAATCGACCCCATTGAAGGATCACATCATTTGGTTAAGATTATCGGCAAAGCTACCTAACTAGCCAAACTCATGTCTGCGAAGCTTGTTCGCACTTGCATCTCGAGTGGCGTGCCTACGGTCCTTCGAGTGTGGACTCCGCGGACGCTCTTCGCGAGAAATATCTCTTAATCGACTGTAGCGAGCAGCTCTGCGCACACATCCCCGCATGCCACCCCGCAATCCATACACTCTCTTATCGCGAGTTGTGTGATCTCGTTGAGACATAGTCTTATGCCAAATCGAATAACCTCTAACCTCTGAAACCTTCAGACGAGACAAATACAAATTTCTGGCCAGCCCGTATCAACCCCTCACGGCAGTCGTATAGCCTAACCAGATACTCGAGCTTCACATTCTAGACTCTTCGCGGCTCTCCCAGCTTACCTCTACTTCTTTAAAAGACTCCCGCTTAATCCCAACTACACTAAGCACTGGAATGATAAGAGCAAGCCTTAAAGTCGGACTTGGAGTACGCCCCATTAGAGCACCAATTTTGAGAATTATTGCATCGAATCCACAGGCATCTCTACAGCAGCCGAAGCGTCACATGAGCTCGAAAGCAAGTGGACCCACCCCTGGTGCTCAGGGCCCAGGTTCCGGCCCGTCACCTATTAAGATTGACAAACCAACCTATCAGCTCACATTTACCTGCAAGAAGTGCGAAGATCGTAGTTCTCATCTTGTATCCAAGCAGGCATATCACAATGGCACAGTCTTGATCCAGTGTCCGAGCTGCAAGAATCGGCACCTCATTGCTGACCACCTAAAAGTGTTTGGCCAGGGAGCTCAAAGCTTGGAAGATATCCTCGCATCCAGAGGAGAGAAAATCACAAAGGCCAGCCTAGATGGTGATCTTCAATGGGAGCCCGAAGCAGAGGGTGTGCCGCAGGAACCTAAGGAGCTTGGCTCTAAGTGATAGACGATTTTTGTACATAGTTAAAGGTTTTATTAGAGGGTATGAGCATAGAGTACGGTTATAGCGCATAGCATGTGGGTCGAGTCGATGTGTAGCAGCAGCGGACTTGTTTGAAGAGCAGATAGCGTCTCTAGTTGGTGTAATCCAAGTGGGGGTGCTGCCTTGTGATGAAATCACAGCATAACCTTAGACCTAAAATTGTCTATTACCTCTCAATGGGCTGGCACAAATAAAGGCGATTAACCATCTTTTTCTAATTTTCTATAGCCCGCCTCAGACCCCCTTGCATCCCTTCACCCTCGAAGCTCTAGGGCTGATGTTGATTACCTCATCATATAGGGCTATTTCCAGTCACACACGTCCCCTATCACCAACCCACTCACGACAACTAATTATCAAACATGGCCCCTAAGGTTCAGGCGAAAAAGTCCGCCAAGATGGCTGCGGCCTTGGCCAACTCCAAGGCCCGTAAGAAGAACTCCAAGCGTGTCAAGGATAAGGCTCAGCACCACGTCGTGCTTGACCAGGCTCTTTACGACCGTATCTTCAAGGAGGCCGCCACTTTCAAGCTCGTCACTGTCTCTGTTCTTGTTGACCGTCTCAAGATTAACGGTTCCGTCGCCCGCCGTGCTCTCTCCACTCTTGCTGAGGAGGGTGTCATCCGTCCCGTCATCTCCCACAGCAAGCAGAAGACCTACACTAAGGTTGATGCCTAAAAGTCTGTAAAAATTTAATATATTTGAGTGTTAACTGAGGGCTAGTCCAGCCCGTCCAATGCATCTGATGTAGGCCTTTATGTTCTCATGGGACTATAGTTGGATAGAATAGCTAATGGACTAAGCTCAACCGTAGCGCCTGGTTAATGTTTGTGCTAGGTCGATATCTGCAATTGAGTTCTAAAGGCCGCGCGAATCGAGCCACTTTGATGATAGCATGCAAATGTATCTCCCTCTCAATTCCTAATTTTTCCGTCGCGTCATGACTTGATACCGTCAGACTCAGTTCTTGGGATTCATTACAGCCTGAATCGGAAGTCCAGCCTCTGGTTCCCTATATCATCGGTACTCTGCACATAATCCTGCTGGTCCTGGGTCTCCATAGTATCCCATTTAGCCTGTTTGCGACTGTTTAGAATTCCATAAAACACCCGTGCGCCCACCACAAGACAGATGGCTGCAATATTAATCCCTACCAGATAGGAGAGCCCTCGCGTATACCGGGGCGCGTCGTCCATCCGGAAAATGTTGTTGCCGATGATAGATGCTAGCTGGCCGTGGATATTCACTAACGGGAGCGATACGGTACGCTGGCTGACGCTGTTGGCGTTGGTAGAGACCCATGCGACACTCAGGGGCCATGATGGAGGGTATGCCATGCAAACCGTCAATAGCGCGTATGTCGCCCACTCGTCTACTAGAAACCCGCTCCAGAATCGCATCGCCAAGATACATGGGAGCAGCCATATTGGGCTGAATACAAGCGCCAGAGCGATCTGGCTAAGCGCGTGGCTCGTGTGGGTCTGCGTCTGCATAGTGATAATGGTTCCGAAGTTGTACGGAATCATTAGCAGATTGATCTTGAATGTCGAGAACCCCATGCTCTTCAGTAAAATCGGCAAATATGTCTTGATTGGATGGCAAATGATATCAATCATCAACCGGCACCAGTACATGGGCCACATGCGCCAATCGAAAAGTGCCCGCGCTACATCCGTGATGCCAAGCCCTTCACGGTTGTTCATGTCGCCCTTTTGTGGGTCGTCTCTTAGTAGTCGATTGACCATAATTTTCTCCTGGTGGTCGCTATACCACCCCTTTGGTCTCCACTTTGTGCGAGTCTGGCAAATGGAACTTGGCATCTGGAACCAGGCAGCGATACCAATCGCCATGGTAAATAAGCCTTCAATGAAAAAAATGTACTGCCAGCTCTTCCATCCTCTTGCCCCCTCAAGGTGGAAGATAGCCCAAGCCAAAAACGACGACACCGCCGAGGTGATGGGGTTGGCGAGGTAGAAGTAACCGATGCGCGTACTGAGCTCCTTACCTGTATAGAAATATGACAGCCAGAGGCACATGCATGGAATAAACCCACCCTCGAGGAAGCCCAGAATCGCTCGGGTAGCCAAAAACCCGGCCTTGTTGGTGAGCTGACACTGAAGAGTGGCCACCAGAGACCACACAACAATCTGGATCGGAATCCAGCGATTGGGACCAAGTTTTTTGGAAATCATTTGCGAAGGGATCTCTGCAAGCAGGAAACAGACCGTGTTTATGGTATTGCCAAGATTGTAGTCGTTGGTGGTGAGTTTCAAGTCTTCCAAGAACGTGCCCGAAACCGCATTTGAGAGATTATAGCGGTCGACGTCCAGCGCAAAGAATAAAATAAATGCAAACAAAGTCGCCCGAACGTCAGTGCGGCGCAGTACCTGCTTTTCTTCTTGTTCGGTCCAATCCATTTTTGGATCGAAATGATGCCGCCCTTCATACTTGGACTTTTCATACCGATCAAAGTAATACTCTGCTACTTTAGGGTCTGCAAACACGTGCCCAGCGCTAAGAGTAACCTCTGAGCTGGCCTCGACAAGGTAGGGCTCACATGTCTTGGGCCCAGATTTACTCTCCATGCTCTCGGTACATTCACTTAAAGATCGCGATTTACGGCGACGGTGCTTGTTAAACTTCATGCGTGGAATAAATGAGGGGGCGTCAACTCCTCTTTTAAATCGAGTCCCAGATTAGAGTTGGATTTCCTGCGAACTGTGTTTGATACGTACTTATTTGTGCATATCGTCTTATCAGACGGCTTTGTATTGGCATGGTCGACTTCTTTTATTGTTATATAGCTGGTTCTGGTTTAAACCCTCCAGGTTAGCCTCATACTTACTCGACCCACTTGGTCGCCAAACTTGCCGAACTTGCCCATAGAGTTATCAAACTCTATTGGATCTTATCGAAGCTGTGATTCGGATTAATTCACAGTGTATAAAAATAATAAGGGAAAAAGTAGCCACCAGGCGTACAATTGAGTTATCTATGTTGGCCAAACAACCTATACAACGTGATTATTGTGGATAGTTTTACATACGGACCAGTCTGCAGAGAAATTGAACCCATCAGAAGTTTTGATTAGAATAGAGTCCATTTCCGAAGGATTGAGGGGCCGTAGCGAAACAGCTTCCAAAATTCAACACAACGGTGAAGTGCAGGCCCTGAGCACTATTTGTTCTCCCTGGGGTGGAGTACACAATTTTACAGCCAATCACTTCTGGAACGAGAGGCGGGCCCACATATCCAACTCTTACTATTTGATTTTCTCTTGGTTGCTCATGTACATAGGCTTGGCAAAATAACATCATAATGCTAGGGAGCACTCTCGGGGCTACAGATGGTGGGAAAGTAGGCTTGTTTTAGCTCGAGAGGTCAGCGGGAGACCGACTGAAAGCTCCAGATTAAGAGGAACATCAAGACTAGCTCATCCCATCACATCATTAACCAGGCCCAAAGTAGAGAGGGAGGATTCGCGAGGTCAGGACCCGTTGCAGGCGGTGTAGTTAAACTCTCAAGGAGCGCCAACGCGTCCTTATCGTATGTAGGGGAGGAAAAACACCCAATGAATTTTTCTTTTTCTTTTTCTCTTCTTCGTTATCGCTTTTTACCGACGCCTCGGACGGAATTTTTCCTCCAAGCCACTTAGTCAACAAGTCGTCAATTTTATCGACAGAGACGAATAAAAACACACCAAATCCCTCAACACATCCAGAAATACAGTAAAACCCGATTTAAACGTTGAAATTGCAGCATTTTTGCGAATTTGGCGCGGTCACGTGACACAAACTGATAATCTCTATTTGCAAACAGGCTCCGACTCGCGTAAGCGGACTTAGCTCAGTTGGGAGAGCGCCAGACTGAAGTAACTTCGGTCCTGTAATCTGGAGGTCCTGTGTTCAATCCACAGAGTTCGCATACATCTGAGTTTTTTGATCTCCACGGTGTTGAGACTGTCTTCAAGTGTACCCTTTTTGAATAGCCTCTCCTGCCAGGTCGTGCATATCTTGTACCAGGTGCATTCTTAATCAGCACCTTGCATTGCATATCCATATTTTTGTCTGCATATCCGTGCATGAGTACTAATATTGCTTCTCTCAATAGCCTCCCATATAGTCTCCTCAGTGTCAAAATAATACTACAATGCACTACTGTATCCTTACAAAAAGACTATACTATTACCATTTCTCTCTTATCAGTACTTCTAGTGTCTTAAAACCGACCTGGTCAAAATGGTGTGCATATGGTACTCATTATACCTATTAAAGAAGAACAAATAGCAGAACTATGCTCATCACTATATTTAAATAACGAAGAAGGGTTTAGAGAGTATTGCATGAAAGCGCGCCGGGACGCGGGATAGACGCGCTTTTACTGCCGTTGTCATATCAATACCCCTTATTACATCAACTCAAGTTTTCATGCAATAGCCCCTTTTTTGATAGGTTGCGCAGCTTAGCTATGCTTGATGCAGGTACCCTGCACTGACTGCAAGACAGCGGAAGTGTTGGTAGGTGGATGGACTAGGGTTATCATACACAGTCTAAAGAAATTAGACCTTGAAATCCAGATAATTTATAAGTTGTCCCGCATAGCTACATATACCAGATCCCGAGATAGACCCTGACCTGGTTCTAGTAGGCGGGGCCTAGAGAGCCCTAGAGAGCCCAGAAAAGCTAAATTAATTCAATGAATGTTGGAGGTTACGAGTCACCGCATCATAAATGGCTTGAGCCTCGGGACTCAGCTCAGGAAGCGGTTGCTGAGAGGAGTTAGCGCTGCTGCGAGTGTTGGGAGCCATGAGTGTATAGAGTGTATATGTTCTACGTACTGGCAGAGGCACTAGTTTATATAGTATAGCTAGGATGGTTCCAGAAGATTCCGCTAAGCCACGCTGTCTTGCAGCATGCTGCAGATTTCTCCTGTGTGGTACCAGACAACGAAGGGATGGTGGCCTTAGTTCCCTGTGCTACCCACAACAAATGAAAATTTTTTATGGGTATTTGAGCAATTATGGACATGCACCGACAATACTCGGGAACGGATGCTTGTGGATGGCCTTGCAGAAGCGACTGCTTAATCTTCCAATGTTATATTATAGAGCCTCTTACTATCTTGATGGCGCTTCTAAAGCAGGGCTTTTTAGCAGTATATAAGCTGAGGGCATATACCAGTCCTCTACAACTCGTCCTCCACTTTATCTCCCGGACCCTCTTTCACCAACTGGGAAAGATCCATTGCGTACTTCGACTTGTGACGAAGCTTTCTGCCAAATTTGTAGAACAAGAATGGGATGGGGATAAGTATAATACTCAAGCATCCAATGAGAGTACCTGCCCACTGGATACCCAAGTTTCTAAACATTTGAGTGGCAAAGAGCGGGAACGCGGCGCCAAGTGCAGACCGCAGAAAGGTGTTTGCGGCCATGGCTGAAGCAGCAAGCATGAGGTAGCTGTCGAGAATATAGAGGATCATTGACATAAAGATGCTCAAGAATCCGTATCCAAAGAATGCGCCGGCGATAATAGGTACCATAAAGTGGACACCATGGGGATGCTCTGGTGTTTTGGGGTACGCGCCCGTCCAAAACATCCAAAAGATGCTAATGGCGAAAATGGGGCCGGCAGCCATCATTTGCACAAGACGTTGCTCAGGAATCACGGGAAGATTTGTTTTGGACAGCTTTTTTTGGTACATGGGCTCAAACACATAGATAGAAGAAAAGGTACAGAGGACGCAACCAATGAACATGCTAATGTAGGGTAGCTCGATATTGCCGCCCTTGAATCCATAGCCAACATAAACAAGCGGAATGGCTGACAAGCTCATATATAGCAGGCCGTAAACAAAGCCACCATACATACTCATTAGAAACAGGATGGGCTCTCTAAAAAGCATCTTGAGAGGCCGTCTCACTGTATCGGTGGCAATTTGGCTCATGCTCAGGGAGATAGTCTCGTGTTGTGCATAGATGCCCCAGATTTTGGTTCTCTCACGTAGTTCAATCGCCTTGTTTTTGAGAATAATGGGATGGTAGCTCTCTTGGTAAAGAAATGTGGTGAGAACGAGGGATAGCGCGCTAATGATACCCGAAATATAGAGACACCAGCGCCAGCCCAGATATGAGTTGACAATGTAGCCACCGACCACAGGCGCGAGCATGGGGCCGCCAGAAACACAAAGCGCGAACACAGACGCGGCTTTACCTCTTGTATGGCCATCATAGATATCCACAAAGACTGAGGGCACGACCGAGAACGGCGCAGAGCCAGTGACTCCGGCGAAGAAGCGACTCAAAATCAGTGTTTGGAAATCTTTGGCAGTGGCTGCAGCAAAGCAGAAGCAAACGAGCAAGAAGCTCGACATCACGAGTGGTATCTTGCGCCCAAAGTTCTCAGAGAGCGGGCCCCAAACACAAGGCCCTGCTGCGAAACCCAGCACATAGAGCGATACACCTAGCTGGCTAACAGAAACACCAACGTGGAACTTCTGCTCCACGGGTTGGGACATTGCGCCATAGATAGCTGATCCAAATGCCACATTCGCAGTGCTAAATGCAAGTGCAACCGTTATTGTCATCTTTTTGGCTTTGCTCCAGTTTTGTGGGCATAGAGGGTCATCAGGGCCGTCAAACTCAACTCTGTAAGGCGTACGGTCCGGTAATTGGGGTGGGTATGGCTTATCGGCGCCCATGTTTGGTAGCGATCTGGAAAAAGAGGTGTTTGCACTGAGGACGCGGCTCAGCGCATCATCGTTGGCACTCGTGGGCACTCGGCTGATAGGTGCACCAGTAGTATCGTCGGCGTTGAGTGATTTAATTCTTTCTACCGAGGATTCAGAGCTATGAGGAGCAAGGTCTGCAGCTCCTGAGCTACTCGACCTCTCACTAGTAGATCTTTGCTGAAGTGTACTGGACATACGAGGAAGGAGGAGCTACGGGTAAGAGGCAATAGTCGTTCAAAATGTCGGGCCAGCTATTTGGTTTTTGTTGTTATGTTTAATCAAGCATGCATGCGGTATGCATGTCGCCTGGTTTGCTTTCAACAGCCTGCCGAGGTCTGGGGGCCAGCTGGGTATGCACCTGAGCAGGGTACGTCGGCTATTAAAATGATTGAGCTGTTTACTATAAGAATTTTAAGCAATGGAGAAGAAACATAGTGCGTTCTAGACTTGGACGAGGCATGATGGTGTGATCTGTCATGCACGATACTGCGTTGAGGTGCAGACTGTCATCGGTGAATGTGGGGATTGGCGCACATGGGTAGATCTAGGATTTCAGTTGGAGCAAGGCTTAATTCGCACTTATCACCGAAATGGTTCCATAATATCATTGGCAACGCACTGTAATTAGCGGGGCCGAGCGCTCTGAAATCCGATCGCTCGCATGTGGGGCCACATTTGAGTCAGAAATTGAATTTCTCGGCAGTTTCACTAAGCTCCACTAGCCACATTAGCTAAATTGATCCATGCTAGCTCACTTGCAGGCTCATAAAATACCGCTCTTCGAGCAGAAGGCAAGCCTCCAGCGGAGATATAAGCTTCACTGAGCTCTCCACAAGATGCACTGGAAGTTTGGGCAATAGATAGTGCCATTGATTTGTTGACATGCTTCCACACATTGTACTTGCTGGGCTCATAAAATAGCGCGCGGTAAAGCGGGGCTGGAGAGCCTTGTAGCTGCGACAACACAAATGCAACGTCGCCGCTATGATCTTTGACTAGCTCAGAGAGCGGCAAGTCGTATAGTTCCTCTTTTGTAGCTTCAATAATATCCGCATCCTTGTTGAGAAGGCCAATTATTGCCAGCACGAGCGACACTTTGGTGTTAGGGCCATGCTGCTCGACGCTCTCAAAGAGCTGCTGCATGGCGGCATCGCGCTCGTCTTCACCGCCACTTTCCCAAAGGACTTGTGCGAGCAGAACCACTACATCCTGACTATTATCAGTGATTTCCAAGGCAGCAGTGAAACTCTCGAGAGCCGAGTCAAAGTCTTGACTGAAGTAGTGGGCCAGGCCGATGGTCAAGACACAGGATAGTTGCACTTTGGGATCCTCGGGCTCAAGTTCTAGTGCAATATTGGCATGATTAATTGATGATTCCCAGTCATGGCGACCCATGTAGAGGCGAGCAAGCTGAGAGTGCTGCTGGGCATCCACTGCAATTGGCAGCAGCCGGTTAATACTCTCTTCATAATCTCCAGATCTTTCCAGCATCATTGCGTATGTTTGAATAACTTTTTCAGCCCTGGGGTCTAGCCCGAGAAGCTGCTCGAGAGCACCGACTGCATTGTGATCAATCTTGCCAGAGTTGCGGGCGTTGGTGCTGGCGAAGATACCAAACAAAAGACGAGATACGCGATCTTTTCCAGAGGCAATCAAGTACGAGTGCTCAAATAGTCGCATCACATGTTGCGTGTCTTTGCCCAAGACATAGTCGCTGAGGGCCTGGCCGACCCACGAGCAAGACTCGTCGGGATCCATTGAGAGAGAGCGGTCAAACGCTTCAGAAGCAAGCTCTAGATCACCACTTCCAAGGTAGAGTAGGCCCAAATTAGCCCAGGTTGCCGAAGAACGGTTGAAAAGGCTGAGACTACGCACAAAGCAGTGCTGCGCGATACGGGGGTTGAGCGACTGGACAATGACACCATAAATATTCCAGTATTCGTAGTTACGAGTTTCAAGCACAAGAGCCTTTTTGAGCTGCTCCACGGCGAGGCTCTGACTTTGGCTGTCTCTAAGGAACACATGGGACTTATGGTAACCGAGACCCAGATTGAATGCTGCTGCTGCACGACTGCCGCGACTTGTACCACAGTATCGCTGAGCCTGCTTCAGACAGGTAATCATTACAGAACAGATAAAAGTTTGGGGATCATCGCCAGCATCAGCCTGCTTCTCTTCAGACAGCACCACGAGCTTCTTAAGGTCATCAATAGGAACTTTATCCCTGTGGCTTTGTGCTTGGAGGAAAACCTCAACGCACGAGGCAATACCAGACCACATGGCGCCGTGCTCCACATTGTCGAGCAGATCGGCGGTGGCAGTGCGGACTCCCTCGGCGGCGGTATCGATGGCATCGCCGAGTCTTGAGTCTCCAAGGTAGGTATGAGCTGCTTTGGCATAATTATCAACGAGCGCACCTTTGAACTCGGGCATTGCGGAAATCCTGATAGCGGTCTTGATAGCATCTGCTGCTTGTGGGAACTTGAGGGTCTCTCTGTGGGCCAATGAAAGCTCATAAAGAGCATTGAGGTTTTCAGGATCAATCTCAAGTGCACGCAGAAGTGCTTTCTCGGCTGAACGATATCTTCCCGAACTGATATACGCCTCGCCAAGTCCGACCCACGAGTTGGCATCTTGGGGGGCCAAGCGCAGGCACTTCTGGAAATACTTGACGGCCTCAGCGTAGTCGCGGCGGTTCAAGCATGAGATACCCATTACACGGTATGGCCAGTCAATTTTCTCTCCCGTTAGTGGATCCACTGTCTTATCTGACTCGAGCAACCGAGCAGTGATGATCTCTACGATATCCCACTGGGACTCGGCGGCAAAACTGCTCACAAGACAATGAGCTGCGATTATCTCACCTGAATCAATTTCTAGAGCTTTGTAAAAGCATCTGATGGACCGTGCAGAATCGCCCTGACGCTGGTAAAACAGACCCAGATACGAATAAGCTGGGGCAAAGCTGGGGTTTTGCTGCAGGGCCTTAACGAATCCATCAAAAGCTTTAGAAAAATCATCCTTAAGCCAATACGAGTAACCCAATCGCCAAAATAGCAGGGCACGACGGTCGGCGATTTGCTGTGCCGAGCCTTGTTGGAGTGCCAAATCAAGAGACTTCATGATATTTTCCTGCGCATCTGCAATATGGCCCATCCGTACTTGGCACCAAGAGAGTTCTGATACTGCGATATAGTTATTTGGGTTCTCCGCCGCTAGTTTTTTGAATTTCTCGAGCGCTTGGTCAAGTTTATGGTTGGCGGCCAGTAGCTGAGCGCTTCCAATCTGAGCAACTTCGTTTTCAGGGTCGTCTTTCAAGACAGCGCTAAAAAGTTGGCCTGCGATATCGAAATTCTTGGGAGCTTGGTAATAAATGTAGGCCGTAGCGAGCTGTAGCGACATTTGCATTTTGGTGACGGGCAGTTGTTTCGAAGTAGAGGCTGCTAGTGCTCGAGCAAGACGTATTCCCTCCCGAGCAAACTGTGTGGCACGATCCCAGTCCTCACTGATAATAGCGAAATCGGCGATGATGCGATTAGCCATAATACACGAAGAAACAGTTTCGTAACCCGAGTCGAAAGCATCAATAATTTCCTGGTGCGTCCACATTGAGCTTTTATCGCTAGGATCTGAGTCCTCAGTGTCTAAAGCAGCATCACCAGTGGTAGTGCTCTCGCTAAACGGGTTCAAAGCCGAATGGAGGAAAGCGTTCCAGATTTTAGCCAGACCGTGCTCTGGAAATGCTTCAATAAAAGTCCGGATCAATACGGGATCTAATTTTTCGTAGCTGGCGGCATCCATCCAGTCCCAATGAATCAGGTACGGCAGCTCGGCAGGAGGGTTGAAGAGAATCATGTCGTCGGCCAGTTGCTGCACTGTTTTGCACTTTTGCTCCTTTTTGGGGCTCAAATAGAGAACTTGGTACTCAAAATCTAGCAGCTCGAGTTCAGACTTGCGGCGCTGCTCATCGCTGGGGGTGACATCAATCAGCCGTTGTAACAGATGAGGCACGTCGCTGGCGTTATAGATACGAAGCTGCTCTGCGTCATAGTTGTTTTTATTGAGGCTGACGTTGTTTTTGGCTCGTCCACGCAGCTTGTTGAGATTCAGCTTGAGCGCATACCGCTCGTCACGCAGAATATTGCAAAGTGTGACGTCTTGAGGGCTGAAAAGCGGGCCCAAGTAGTCATATATCGGTGATCCAGCAAGTTGCATGTCACAAAGCTTGCGTTTGAGTGCGCTGTCACCGTTTTTCTCGATAAACTGCTGCGTTTTCTGAAAGTGGTCAATTGCCAGCGCCCTGTTGCCAGCGGGATCCTTGTCCTCGAGCGCCAAAATCAGCCCAACAGTGGCGTCGAGAAGCTTACGACAGTCTTTGAGCTTTGCAGCGCACGCAATTGCGCCCTTCCAAGCGTACTCTTTTTTGGGGTCCAGCGCCGCGGCTTTAGTGTAGATTCCAAGCGCTTTTGGGGGCTCAGATTCCTGGTAACACTTGCCCTGGAGAAGAAGGGCCATATAATTTTCAGGATCATCTTCTAGGATGTTTTCAACTGATACAAGGGCGGCATCGATGTTGCCCTTTGCCAGCTCCTGTTTAGCTGCCTTGAGCATGTAAGCGGTTGAAGAGCATGCAGATGAGTAGGCTTGGGACCAAAGGGAGAGCCTAGAGGCAGGGGACTCTGGGTTTAGGTAATGGCAGGCAGTCTTGAGGTATCGCCGTCAGGTTTGGAACTTTGGCGGGGATTGAAATCAAGTACCCCTACAGCTAGTAGGGCAAGCTAATTTAAAAACATACACAGAGTTTCAGCTGGAAGACAAGTAATTTTTAGATACAGTCATTATCTTTGAGCCTGCGTGCGATGATAACTGTCCAGTCCAAGGTAATTTAGGGCATAGGAATGTATATCGATGTACTCTTGAAGCGTGTATTTAATTGTGGACGACACCACACCTCGAACTAAACACCTCTGATAAGCATACGCGGCTTAATTTGTGTAAATCAGCAAATCATTGACGGTTTTGCAACACTTACCATACAGTAAGGGCATCTGCAAAATGTCTCACATTTCCGCAACGAGTTTGCAAGCGATTCCGTTCATGATATTCAGACTCATTACGCCTAATGCGCTCGTTCAGTATGTATACAGGCACACTGTAGCTAAATCTGGGCAACCACCAGTACGTTTGGTGCACCGATAAGCAGATTCACTCGGACATCTTCCCTCTCGAGAGAATGGAATATAAGAGAGGGATTGGACTATTGTAGTTCTCAGTTGTATTCAGTCCTACTCCTCCTCCAGAACTTGTTGATGAGTTACGCACGGACCAGGAGATGTGCAACCTCTTGTTTCAGCATGGTGTCTACAATGGTGAGCAAAATAGCAAAGAAATGTCGGAAAAGTTCTCTAAAAGTCGCAAGAAACCTCTCCGATAGCCTGCGCAGGCCTTGAGAACACGGGCTAACTGAACCCAAAGCTCAGAAACATTCCAGAGGTTTCGGCAGAGAGAGCACACAGGGGGGGATATGGCACTGAATCATTGATAACGAGGGTTGACATTCTATAGAAAATTTGCTTTAGCTTATTGCACTTTAGAGATGGAGGTGTGCGCCAGGCTGCTACACGTGCAGACATCATCCCGCCTCAGAAAGATTCAGAGCGAAGACAAAGGATGCAAATTATTGTAACTGGTGCAAAATAGCAACAAAAAGCTTGAGCGTAGTGCTCATATAGGATTGTTAATCTAGAATGAGGGTCTAAATACCAGCGTCTGCTCGGGCTAATGTAGGATGGCAAGCCTGATTCCTGGGGCATACTAGAGCTATGGGTGAGGCAAATTATTTGATATGAGTGAAGGAATGTTGGAGGCCCACTATGCCTATCTTGCGGGTGTGCTGAATGAACTAGAGCGAGACAATTGGGGCCTTGGTGTATGAGCATGTAGTGCATAGTGCCTCAAGCACATCATAAGCGTCACCGTTGCTCCAGAATAACAGATTTGCTACTCTTGGGAGAAACTTGAGAAGGTGTGCACGAGATTATATGTGCTACGCTGCTCAAGCTAGATGATTATATCTAGCTGCAGCCCAATGGGGGTGTGATACGATTCTTCATCACCAAAAACTAAGTAGCAGGCAGGCACTGGCCAAGTTCTCAACATGTTTATTAAAAAAAAGAAAAAAATCCTATTGTTATTCACCAGACAAACTTGTGCAAGCTGATTAAATGCTGATCAAGTGCTGGGCTGTGGACACCGCTGCTGGCTCTATCGCGCAAAAGATACGTTTTTTTTAGTACCACTGGTAATGCAGTATCAGGGGTAATTATACAGCGTATGATACCATCAAAAACTTCTAATTAGCTTGAACATAGGTTGCAACAGTGTAGAACTACTGCCTCCAATTCTGGTACAAATCCAAACAATTAAATCAAATAGTGCTTAGCGGCTCACCTGAAGTAATATTACTCTACCGGGGAAGACAATCAGACATATTAAGTGATTTGTTGTGTTTAATTGCTAGATCGAGACCAGCTGCTCATCACCATCGAAGGGCCAGCTTCGGTCCAGAATATTTCAACTTATTTGAATGAAAGTTAACAGCTCATCAGTATCTGAACTCATACAAAATTGTGAATTTTTCACTTTTGATTGGCGAGAATTAAGCATTGAGTATATTTAGAAACAGCCACTCGTAGCTGATTATATTCCTAAATAAATTCAGATAAATGAGCATAAGAGGAGGGTATTCATAAACACAGAAATAGAAACTAAGTAGGATTAGAGATTAGATTAGCTATCACCAATAGATGTCATTTATTTAGACAGCTGCTCTATTATTCGAAACCACTGATAAACATTGAAATAATTGCTGGCAGATGAGATGCGTATGCACATGCATGACCCTCAGAGCTTATTTTGTAGTACATCAGATGCCCGCGGTTCATAAAAAAGCCCCAGTGGCAGAGATCATGGGCTAGAGCGCAATAAATTATATACGTTATCGAGCTGGAGCGAAAATCTCCATTGCATCGCCCCAACTTCTCCATCTTCTATTTATGGAGTGCATATATGACGTCACTCATGTACCCCGAGAGAGCCGAACGAGGAGGCAGGGGGCCAAAGCTTTCAGGTATAAATAAGTAATGAATCCCTCGAGATTAACCACCACCATGCAATTCTCTACTCTTCTCTCCATTGTCTCTATCGCCACTGCTGCTGCTGTACCTGCCAAGAGTTTCTCTCTCATGACTATCCACTCGGGCTCTGATGTCCAGTACAAGACCGTTAAGCTCTCTTCTGACAATCACCTGTCTCTGAACGGTGAGACTGAAATCACCTTCAACCTTGACTCTGAGGGATTGTTGTACGGCAACGGCCACCACGTTGACCTTAACCAGGGTGCTGTCATGACCATGGACGCCGGCTACAGCTCTGCCGAGTGGTCTATTGAGGACGGCCACCTCAAGCTCGAGGGTAAGGACGCCTTTGTTGTATGCCCCGATATCAACTTCAACTTGATGTTCGCCGGACACGGCGTCCCCAGCACCTGCGCCAACCCCATTGGCGTTGCCTTGCGTGTCAACGACGCCTAAAGTATATGTAGAAACTTAGCGAGAAAAAGAATTATCATTTTCATTGCTAGTACATTCATTTGTGAACCTCTTGGATCTCAGGATATCTCTGCAACTCAGTATTTGCTCTGCCGCCAGAAGCTAGTCTCACCGCCGCATGTCAATGCGCTTAGCTCGACTCGTTAGAGATCTGAGGGTATCCTTGTATTAAATACTCAGGCGCTAGCTGTAATAGTCATTACCTAGTAATCATAGGAGACTTGCCCACTAGAGCCCCCATGGGTAAGTACAAAGCATTTAAACCAGCGCATGGGTAGAATACGTTAATACATAGCTAGTTTTGGGATTGAGAGTTTTTTTGTTTCGATCTGTACTTCGCATAATATCGTTTTTGTGCCAGAGGGGACGTCTCGGATTACCATGAGGCACTCTTGAGTTTCTGGGAGCAGCGAAAACCAGAAAGAAATGGGGTTAGAGTTCAAAGGGTCTTAGCTCTCACCCAAGGATAAATTAAGGCTTGGTGGCAGATGGACCCGCATAATTCGAGTTTGGAGATTAACAGGAGAGTTCAAACAAGCTATTCGAGGCTTAGTCTGGAATATATGGTAGATAGCAACAAGAATTTTCCTTCCTTTACCTGATTCCCCCTATCTTTGGCTGTAAACGCGAGATTGAGGCTCCGGAGCGTCATACACTCACTCGACCTTCAGCTGCCTCAAGCTTACGCCCGCTTCCCGTAAGAGTCTTGCGCACTCTACATCCATATAGTACCCCTTGTGGTAAACAACCTCTTTAACCTGGCACTGGACCAGTTTGATGGTGCAGGTGAGGCACGGACAAGTGTTGCAGTAAACAGTAGAGCCAACGACTCTATCTACACCCGATTCAAGCAATGCGTTTTCCTCGGCATGTAGACACAAACACGTGGACAAACCCAAGCCACCACCCTCGCAGCCATTGCACCGTGCACATCCTCCCTTGTTGCAGTTTTCGAGTCCACGAGGCGTTCCGTTGTAGCCCGTGGCCATAACTCGGTTGTTGCGTACAATTACGCACCCTACACGCCGTTTCATACAGTTTGAGCGACGCGCTGCGAGGTCAGCGAGCTGCATAAAGTATGCATCCCATGTGGGTCGGATGCGCGACTCGTCACGAATATTGAGGCCACTTAGAGCAATAAACAAGTCTGTTTGGGTGATAAAGTTATTCGTGATTTTCAGATGCGATGACTCGCTCGCCTTGTGCGCAAAGTCAAAAGCCTGCTTGTCGCTTGCATCCACAAACGTATCAAGGTTCATTTCGGATTGGCGGTTAAAACGGGTCCTTAGGGACGCATCAACTGCCAAGTGAAGAAAGAAGGGTCGATTCAGTGCCAGTTCCAGGGTTTCGAGGTCTTCAATAAGTACCGCATGGTCAGATCGGTACCTAAGGGTGGCGAGATCGACCATTTCCTGGCCACGAGACTCGAGAATAGAAAAACCCTGCATTCTCAGGTACTCCAAAACCTGGTGTCGGCCCGAAAATATTGTCCCCGATACGCCAACGAGCATCTCGACCAACGATTATACTAAAAGTTAGGGGTGACCGGTATCTGGCTTACATGCTTCGCCGTGCGCTTTCGAAGCCGCTGAGCGGACGGAAAAAATACGTCTTGCTTCCTATTGTGCTATTGCCTATTTATTACTATGCTACGTCATCTCGTGAGCCTCGCCAAGCTCGTCCCTGGCAGGTCACCGCATACTCTACGCTTCCTCTTAAAGCCATCAGCCGGTTGTGGGGCCGCTTCAACGATATCACGCTGCCTGTGTGGCTGCGGGAGCCCAGCTTCCGCATCTATGCGTGGGTTTTCGGCGCAAATTTAGACGAAATGAAGAATCCCGACCTCAAATCGTACCGCAACCTCAGTGAGTTTTTTTACCGTGAGCTCAAGGACGGAGCGCGACCCGTGGCTGATGCCCCACTTGTTTCTCCCAGCGACGGCAAAGTTTTGCAGTTTGGCCAGCTTGTTGGCGACCGCATTGAGCGTGTCAAAGGTATTTCCTACTCGCTCGATGCGTTTCTCGGGTTGCCTGAGGGTGCGCCGATGGGCACACCCGTGTCTCACTCTTCCGAGTCCCAGGATATTGGCCGGCACCAGGAATTTGCACAAATGAATGGTATTTCTTACACTGCAGATGAGATTATTGGCACCCAAAGTGACCACGAGCAGGCGCAGAACGTAGGAGATGCC
This sequence comes from Wickerhamiella australiensis, assembly GCA_030579635.1. Lineage (NCBI taxonomy): Eukaryota > Fungi > Ascomycota > Dipodascomycetes > Dipodascales > Trichomonascaceae > Wickerhamiella > Wickerhamiella australiensis. The sequence goes on along the minus strand of JAKTRM010000011.1, from coordinate 151,202 downwards.
ACCGATAGCTCTGCCAAACGGCCGTTCAACTTGGCTCAGGTGGAACTCCCTGATTGGAAAGCGGCAGCCACAGAGAAATCTCTCTACTATTGTGTTGTTTACCTTGCCCCAGGCGATTACCATCGGTTCCACTCCCCTGCAAACTGGGTTGTCCAGGTGCGCCGCTACTACTCGGGCGACCTTTTGAGCGTAGCACCCTACATTCAGAATCGTATTGCAGACCTTTTCTGCCTCAACGAGCGCGTCGCGCTGCTCGGAAAGTGGAAGCACGGGTTCTTTTCCATGACCCCGGTAGGCGCCACAAATGTCGGCTCAATCACAATCAACTTTGACAAGTACTTGAAAACAAACACAAAGTATTTGCAGATTGATGACGAGAATGTGAAAGTCAAAAAGAATTCGTGCTACGAGGCCACCTATGCCAACGCTTCGACCCTATTGCGTGGTGTACCACTCGAGCGCGGTGAAGAGGTCGGCGGATTTCACCTGGGTTCTACAGTTGTGCTTGTTTTTGAGGCTCCCAACAATTTTGAGTTCGATTTGCATCAGGGGCAGACCGTAAGGTGTGGCCAAGCCTTGGGTCATTTCAAGGACTGAGGGGAGGAGCTCTAGAGGCGAGTGAGCCGTGAGAGAAACTGAAAAAAAGAGAAACTGGTAAAATTTATAATATGAGCGTGCACGGCTGCTCAGGTGCGACTTATCACGAGTGACTGGAGGCTTCCCGGGTGATTTCCAGCAGACCTGAACTTTGTGCACAAACCGTATTCGGAGACTTTCTTCTGGTCCAACTCAATTCTGAAGTCCATCTCATACCCACAGTTAGGCATAAAGAGCTTAATTCGCAACTACCTTGATAAATAAACCTATGAGCATCTAGCACTATATCGTCAGGATAGACTGTTTCAGATGAATGTCTGGCCTACTCTGTACTCTATTGCCCCTAATGATCCGGCAGCCGGCCCTTTATTCGCTCGGAACTGTCTTCTATTTCTCTGAAGGCGTTCGCCTGCCGTTTTTACAAATGTGCCTAACGTCTCATCCTCACTCCTCGGGATCAATAGAAAAGGAGCTCCCGCACCCGCAGCTGCTGCTTGTGTGCGGACTCTGAATCTTGAACTGTGAACCAATCAACTCGGTGGTATAGTCAATTGTAGAATCTCGTAAAATCTGTAGCGAAGGGTGGTCAATTACGACAGTAGCACCGTTATTTTCAAAAATGCTGTCTTTTTCTGTTATTTGATGCTGATCCTGTAGCTGAAAAATGTACTGAAACCCGTGGCATCCGCCGCTTTCCACATTTACTCGAAGCATCAAGTCAGGGCGGTTGTCCTGGATTTTGAGTGCATTAAGCTTCTCGGCAGCAGTATTCGAGACGTCTACTTTGAGCAACTTACCACCCAGACCTTTGAATGGCTGCCGGACGCTGGTAGAGTATAGCCTTTTGAGCATTTGATGACTTTATAGGCTTGAGATCTGTAGCATTAAAGGGCCTTGTTGAGGTCTGAAGGGTCTAGGCCGGGGCTGTACGATAAGAGGGTATTGACTTCTCCACGTTCGATGATAAATACAGACATTCTGCAGCATATTGTAGAATATTTGGACTTTAATGTAACGACGCTCTTATCGCTTGCACAAGTTAACCGACTCTTTTATCGGTTCTTCACTGGCGATCATGTTTGGCGTCGATATGATGTCTACAATGTAAAGAGAGGCATATACAGACATTTTCTCGATTCATTCAGTGAGCATGACAAGCTGGGATGGGCACAAGTCAGAAACCGCCCGCTGGTACACGCATCCCTGCTTTCTATTCTCAACAGCACCTTAAACAAGTACCTATGGCTCGAATGCTTCGCAGCGGATGAATATCTGGCGACCGATTACTCCCACCTCGTGTGTCTCGATCTCGATCGTGATTTTTTTAAGGTAGCGGTCCGCATCAGCCCTTCCCTCTACCTTCTGTGTAAAGGGGACCTGCTTAACGACAAAGAAATTGCCTTCAACAGCCTCACTAGCCCCAAGAGCTCACTCATGAACAGTGGCCATTTCTCCGAGCATAGTGACCTCGCGTCTGATCGAGAGTTTTGCAAGCTGATTATCGACCGCCCGACGCGCGAGATCCGTGGGAACCTGGGGTTCTTTGCTCCTGAGCTTACTGCAGACTTGGAGTTGCTCGCCATAGCGTTCAAGTGGTGCCCGCAGGCGATATTTCTTGCGCCCCAAATCACCCAGGAGGTTGTGGACTTGCTGATTCCCACTGAGGATGCGTTTTTACCGGTAATAGAGGGCTACTTTTACGAGCTATGGCGATTTATGTGGGTTTATAGGAGCGCACGAGTGATCCGTACCGCATTTAATGGGTGTGGCGACGATGAAGAGCTGGCAGAACTCGAAATGGAGTGGGGCCACGAGCTTGATCCTGAGGCTATGGCAGCGGTTCAAGCATTTCAAGACCCACAAATCCATCAAGTCCCTGATATGGCCATGGGGCTCAAGCCGACAATGGATACTGTTCTCATGGCGCTTTGGTCGAACAAACATTATGCTGAGGGTACCAGTATACTCGATGTCAAGGGATCCTTGGCCTCTGTCTACAACATTATGGGTCCTGAGCTACAGAATAACAAAGAGTTGTGGTATATCTTTCTGCGGGACCTAGATAATCGCACACCTACTCTCACGGACAGCATGAGGCAGCTCCTGCATCCATCGTCTCCCATGCGTGACTCAATAACTGCAGTCCTTGATGATCCCGAATACGCTACAAAGTTGGCGAGTAAGGGTTGTCAGTGGTTTAATGTAATTCAAGGATACCAGAGAAGCAAGGAGACCAAGTGAGCAAGAAATCAGGGGCCTTCAAGTAGAGCAGGTCCGGGCGTTTGGTGCGAGGCGCACTGTATATAACTTAGTCTCGCTTAGTTACTTATTTACATTTCTTGTGAGGTTCAGTTTCCCCACTTGATGAGATGGGTGCAGCGTCCTTCGCGCCTGTGCGATATAGCCAGCGGTGCGGCTTTACTATTGGAGGGGTACCAGAACGAGTCTCAGAACCCTTGCACCCAGATTGGACCTCGGCATTGCAGCCACTTGATTGTTTGAGCATTGCTAGCTGAGCTCACTTGGATTCTCACTCCTCAGGCAGCGGACTGGGGTCACCACGGTCGCCGCACTGCATCCAGTTCAGTGTGCCGCGAACAGTGGGACTACTCACGCTGGGAGGGTAGCGGTCAAACAAAGCCGCAATCAGAGCCATCGCAGCTCCAAAAATAATGGCGCTACCCCCCTTTACCGGTGGCTTACCCTTTCTGCGTGCCAAAAGAATATTGTACTGTGATAGGATAGCCAAGCGGAGCAGGTAAAAATTGCGAGCCCGGCCATGAACTTGGTCAATAAACGCCCAAAGGCCGCTCATAAAGCCAATCACTCTGAAGCGGGTACTGGCAAGTGTGCGAGTGCCCAGCATCCGTTGACTGAGACCGATACCTGCCCAGGCAGAAGCGGCAGCCATTGCGATGGATGTGGATGTGCGTAGTGTACTTGAGAAAGCATTCATTGTGGTGGGCAGGCTGAGCCCATGGTTTTTGAGAAGCGCGATGGCCAGGTAAAGCGGGAAAATATACCTGGTGGTTTTCGAGAAATTAGCGCCAACCGTCTCGCTGAACGCCTTTATCTCGCTGCTTTCAATGGGGTGAAGCAGCGCACCTGTCATGGTGGTGTTTCCCGGGTGAGCGTACTCCAGCACGGGGAAAATAGGTCGCAATGCGTCGCTCCACACCTGGTTACGGAAAATAAGAGGGCTCCTAAATGCTGGAAACTTGAGGCGAGAAATCTCCGCTACTCCAGCCAGCACTTCATTCTCGCTGGGCCAGTGCGCATTTTGAGGGTACCCGAGCGGCTTTTGTGGGAGGTAGGCACCGCTCAAGCTAGTCATAAACAGTCTAAAACTGCGAGGACAGTGCTCAGGCTGCACGATAAAAGTGTAAAACAGCTGTGACATTGCCACTGGGAACAACAACCAAGACCCTAACCAGCGCGGCTTCCATTCGAGGTGCCCCTTATCATCGAGGAGGTTGTAGAGGTACTCAGCGGCTTTTGCAGACGTATAAAGGGCCAAAAACGGCTTTACGGAGGCTGGGAGCAGTGCGAAAGCAGGTGCAGTGGCAAAACCGGCCAGAATAGGTGCAAGGGGCCGCAGCCGCTCAAAGTGCGGGGTACGGCTCAGCTGCGAGACAAACCTGAAAGAGGCGGCGATTAGCGCCAACGAGGCAGCGACGCTACGTGCAGGTACTCTTGTGGGACTACTGCGCACCTGTAGCAGGAGATTGAACACGGCACCAGCGCCCCACACTCGCAAAAACAGCTTAAGGTTTTGGCGGACAAGCAATTGCGGGGCACGCGAGGACGCTTCGCTCTTGTAGACATCCCGGGGTGAAGGCAGCGGCAATTTAGAGCTTAGCTTGTCATGCACAAGTTCGTATTGACGCGGCGTTACAATAAACCGCACCAAATACTCGAGAGACATGTGAAGGAGGGGGGAGGAAGGTGTGCGAAGTCGTAGAGGGGTGCCCAGGGGTATTAGTGGAGCATCTTTTCGCTGGGCCAGTAATCTCCGGGATTTGCGGTTTCTAGGACGGAGGATTATCTCGAAGATCCAATCAGAGCCAGGTAAGTGTATTCATACTCTTTTTTTCAATTGTATGGAACATTTTTCACTCGGGGCAGTTTTACTCCTGGATCCGCCGTCTCCGACCACCCCACCGCCACACCCTCACATCATCTCCCCCACATTGACCACCTAACACCAAGAATGTTCACTTTATGGTCAAGTAGCAACGAGTGCGTGTTGGTGCACGATAACTCTCAGGCCGCTCTGAACTTTGACCAAGCTGGTCGCGCCAGCCTCGCAACCGGCGGCTCGCGGGGCCAGGGCACGCGCATCGCGGCCTTTTTGGGCACCATTCTGCTGCGGACCAGCGCATACCTCATTGTGGCCACCTCGCGACAGTACGTGGGCGAGTTCCGTAACCACAAAATCTTCAAACTCTCCAAATTCGAGCTGATTCCCACCCGTAGTCGCGAGTCTGCAGAGGACAAGGAGTACAAGCAGCTGCTTCTCGCTCACCTGCACTCAGCTCCTCTCTACTTCTCTGAGACCTGGGACCTGACCAAGAGCTTGCAGAACCAGCACACTGATGATACGCGGTTCTGGTGGAATTATGAGGTTGCACAGCCCATTGCTGAGCTGGCGGCTCAGAATGCGGCCTTGGCGGTCTTCGTGCTTAAGGCTATTTACGGTGTCTACAACGTGCACAGTACATCTATCAACGGGAAGCATAACCTCCAATTTGGACTGATCACCCGTCGCTCGCGATTCCGTGCCGGTACTCGTTACTTCCGTCGTGGCATTGATGAAAAAGGAAACGTGGCCAATTTTAACGAGACCGAGCAAATTTTGGTGGTTGGAGAAGATCAGGTCTACTCCTATGTCCAGACCCGTGGCTCGGTTCCCGTTTACTGGGGCGAGGTCAACCACATGAAGTATCGCCCCTTGCTGCGTATTGGTCAGGCGCCACTTGAAGCGGCACGTAAACACTTTGATGAGCAGGAAAAAATATATGGCGACCAGTTTCTGGTGAACCTGGTGAACCAAAGCGGCTACGAGAAGCCCGTCAAGGACGCCTACGAGGCGGTGGTCACGGAATTAAACGACCCCGGGCTCCACTATGTGTACTTTGATTTCCATCACGAATGCAGCAAGATGCGCTGGCACCGTGTCTACCTTTTGATTGAGACCCTTGAGACACTAGGGCTCGATGACCAGAAATGGTACCAGGTCAACGGTTCCCAGGTTGTACAGCAGCAAAACTCGGTTGTTCGCACCAACTGTATGGACTGTCTGGACCGTACTAACGTTGTGCAGAGTTGCCTTGGCGGATGGACGCTCGAGCAGCAACTCAAGGATGGGGGTGTTTTGGCCGCCTCCGAGAAGTGGGAGAACGACACCCAATTCGTACAGCTGTTCCGCAACGTTTGGGCAGACAATGCTGATACTGTTTCTTTTGCGTACTCGGGAACTGGCGCCCTGAAGACTGATTTCACTCGCACTGGTAAACGGACTAAAGTCGGTGCCCTCAAAGACCTCCGTAACTCCATCACTCGGTTCTATCTCAATAACCTTAGAGACGGGCCCCGACAGGACTCGTATAACTTGTTCTTAGGCGATGTGAGAGCGAGCGATTTCGAGCGCAGCCCCTTTCTTGACCGCAGACCCATCTGGACCCAGTGCGTTCCATACGTCATGGCATTTGGGGCAGTTGTATTCATTTTATCTGCATTGTATCCCAGCAAGAGCCACTCCCGCGCGTTTAACTTGGCAGTAAGCGGTGCGTGCCTGTTCCTTTGTGCCAGTACCTGGCACCTTGTGGTCAAGAACGGGCTGCAGTATGTCAACTGGCCAAGACTGCTGCCTACTGATTATGTGGATAATGTGGATAGAAACCAGAGCACAGTGGTGATTGATAAACAGAAGAAGAGAAGCAAGCAGGATTGAGTGCAAGCAATGGCTCCGCTAAGGAAGGCGTACCGGTGCGGAGTCTACAAGGCTAGGTACGTTTACCCTACTAGACTCAACTTCTGGCTCAAAGTTATAAGTTATCCCTGCTCATCAGCCTTGCTGGCAGTTCAGAAATATATGACTACAAAATGGTCAAGAACTTGATCTGCAATCATTGCTGGGTTCTCATCCATGCCAAGGTATCCAGTGACACGCTACCGATAAAATTGCAGGGCCTTCTCCCAGGCATATATTCTTATATAGCTAGTGCAACAAAATAGTAATTCCCAGTTTATAGAAGCTCTAAATTAGATAGGTTATTATGGAGTTGCATATTTCATCCCTGACGGCGGAAAGTACACTTGTAGGGGGTGAGAGCGAGGGTACTTTGCTAGTATACTATATCTCCTGCGTATCATTGGTTTGCAGTCCTTGTAGGTTAGTTGACATGTACATTCAACCGACGTCTGTACGGTTTTTCTGTGTCAGTAGAGCCCGATGGGATTTCCATGATAGTGACTTGATACACTCATGGAAACCGCCAAAGAGCGATTTGACTCAGATGTGAGTATCCATTAATTAGTGTTACACCGATTTGAAGCTTCTATACACTGGCTTATTGAGCTACTATGCCTGATTTTTGGAATCTGCAGCCGATGGAAGCATGGGATGCTCCTTTGCCTAAAAGCAAGGCGTAAAAGGTAGTCCTGTGCCAATGCCTATATTAAATACTGTTACAAGCTAGGTTCTAGGATTTTTCGATTCACGGGCTGGCATCCTTACTCCCTCATCGATGTGATCAGTAGGCCATCCAGCTGTACTGAGCACCAGCACCAGCGCACTCAAAATCTACATCCTCAGTGGCGGTGTTCCAGATTTTTCTCGGAATTTGTTCATCATCACCCTTACCATGACCCAGCTGGTAGGTTTCGCCAATTCCCCAAGTCCAAACTCCACCCTCATCATCGTCAATGATGAGTGCGTGGTCAGTGCCGCAAGCTACAAACTTGATCTTTGGCAAATTGACCGGCTTGGTCTCTATGCTCCCCTTGGCAACACATTCTGAAGCCTTTTTGATGTGAACGGGGGCAGTCGTGTACTGAGCCTTGCCACTCTCATCAAAACTGGTTGTCTCTTTATTCAGGTCGGCAGCAGCGACACCCAACTGATTGAAGTTGTTCTCGCCAACACTATAGAGGTCTCCACTAGTTGTCAAGAGCAACGAGAACTTGCCGCCAGAGGCAATCTGCTTAACGCTGTGATCAAACTCAATGGCGGTGGGTCGAGCGATCTTTGCGCCATCACCAAACAAGTCTTCCTCAAATATCGCGCACTGGCCAAAGTTATTGAGACCCCAGGCAAATGCTTTGCCGGTATTATCGATCGCAAACGACTGGTACTCGCCAGCAGCGATATCATTAATATTACGCAGCCCAGGAACCTTGAAGGGACCGTAGACAATAGTGTGTTGGCTCTCACGCAATGGGGCGCCGAGCTGATCGGCATTGGCGGTACCCCACGCCCACACTTTGTTGTCCTTGTCTAAAAACAAAACGTGATTGGCACCGCCCACCGCCTTAACGATGCCTTTAATTCCGGGCAACTGATAAGGCACATCCTGATGCTTGATGCCATGACCGAACTCATGGGTACTGTCATTGATAAAATGGCCCCAAGCCCATACTTTCCCCTCGGCAGTGATAGCAACGCTCAGGTTATCTGTGGCGGCCACATCCACAAACTGGACGCCTGCTGGAGTGCTAGAGATCTTGGTGGGGGTCGATTCACTGCGGTTCATGATAATGTCCTCGTCATCATCGTCATCCGCATCGTTTTTTGGGGTCGGACGACCGAGCGCCCCGCCATCATTTTGACCCCAGGTCCAGATAGCGCCATCTTTATCAATGGCAACCATGTGCATAGCACCACTAACTATTTTGACAATCTTGGCTTCGCCTAAAGCTTTGTTTTCCCGAGGACGCTTGGTCTGAGTGATGGAAGGACCTAGACCAAGCTCACAGTTGCCATCTCCGCCAGTTACGAGAGTAGTGAGGACTTTTTCAGGAACTGACTGGAGTGGAGTGGCAACTGATTTAAGACGTTTCACTACTTGGCCACCAGCACGGCTCGTGGATCTAGTTGTTCTACTTCTCTTCATATTTCTCTTTTGTTTTGGTGTGTGTGAAGAGGGTAGTCACGTGGGTTGAAAAGAAAAAGAATCAAGTAGAGGGTTTGGTAGGTCAAGTTCCCAGAACTCCAGTAAATGCCTATAAACATTACTGGATCGTACAAATTCAAGCGCTCACGCAAAAAGGGTAGCGCCCCGCTTTTACCAGGCGACGCAATTCTTCTCAAACAGATTGCTCAGGAACAAGCGCAAAAAAAAGAAGCAAAAGCGCAGACAAAACTCGAAGATCTGGGTACCAGCACGATCGAATGGCAGAAGACACGGCCGCCGACCAATATGATCGAGCTAATGGACTCTATTCTTGAGCATATGTGGACCCCGCTCCCGGAGAATATGCGGGCAGATACAAGGGCAGCCATTGAGAGGGGTAGAAGCACCCTCAAACCCATAATACTTACTTCGCATTTGTACGGGATATATGCGCACAATACCACCCTTGTTGACCGGACACTCGACGCATGCACCAAAAATAAGTCGCTGCGGGTCCTTGATGTGAACATTCCGGGCGTCAATGAAATGATAATCCAAACCAAAGAGCTCGAAACCTGCCCCCTGGCGCCACTGCTGGCTCGGAACCCTCAGGTGCGGCTATTTATGGCGTCTGAGCTGGCCGCGTACGATATCCCCGAGTTGCTGCATGAGGGGTTCCTGACAATGGATCCAAGCAAACCAGACGCATATACAGTTGCAGTACCACGTCAGGGCGCATTGATCAAGCTGATACTTGCGGGAAGAAAATGGATTGTGCGGACCCTCAAGGCGACCAAGTGGAGGGAGCTGCCGGAACTGCAATTACAGGAGAAACTAGAGAAAAGTTCAGGGTACTGGAAAGACCTCTACGGTCCCAGCCTAGAATGGATCTTGTACGATGCAGTTGGGAACGGACTAGTGGAGGCATTCGATACCCCAATGGGTCGCGGCTGGCGGCTACTTTAAGAGCAAAGGCATGAGAGAGAGAGTTCAGAGTTACCTAAAGAAGACTAGGGAGAGGCAAATTTTAGATACACCTGCAGGTTAATATTGTCTCTTGGCTAGAACAGAGTTCTGAGGACTGGAAACTTCAGTAAATGAAACACCTTGGACTCCGTAATCGGCTCAAAAGTCCCCTACTTTTCAGTCAAAATAGCATTCAAGCTAATTATTTATATACATCAATTTAAAGTCCCTAGGACCTAATGGAGAGTGAACAGGCTTCTTATTGGGCTTTGCGGCTCGCTGCCTGGTTTGGTCCCTATCTCAGCCTGGGCGTACGGCCGCTCGCTGCATTCAGGCTCACCCCGTCAACTTCTCGACCCAGCTACGCTGGTCCTCACTAGAAGGTCTCCATGCATCCAAATGGGCCAAAACCTTCTCGGTGGCTTCCTTTCCATTATAGTTACGGCCCATTACATCAATGTACTGACCCTCTGGGTCCATAATGTAAAAGAAGATCGAGTGGTCAACAAGGTAGTCATCGCCGGGCTTCAAGTCGGGTGGCGTACTGAAATAGACGCGGTACTGCTTGCAAACATTCTTGATCTCTTCGTATGTACCGGTCAAGCCAATGATATCGGGGTGAAAATCGCTGAGGTACTCCTTGAGCACTTCAGGGCTATCACGGGCCGGGTCGCAGGTGATGAAAATGGGTTGGATTTTCTTTACAGTTTTATTGGTGGTGCGCAGAACCTCGGCCAAAACATCGAGCTCTTCGGGACAGATATCGGGGCATTTTGTGAACCCAAAGTATATGATGGAGAATTTGCCCAAGAGGTCTTTATCGGTGAAAAGCTGGCCATTAGAGTCAATGAGATTGAAGGGCCCTCCAATTTGAGGCTTGCCAATCCCCTGGTGCTCCTTCTCGGCCTTACGGACCTGAAGACGACGGCGTTCGCGGTTAAAGAGCCAAGTCAGGGCACCTCCGCCCAAAATGACAATCAAAGCCGATTTCCAAAGCGTGGAAGTACGGGGACCCGTGCGGCCAAGCATTTTGGAGGGCTCGTCCTGGCCAATGGCGACCCGGCTCAATGGCTTGCGAGGTTTCAGAGGATCAAACCCATGAGTGTTGGTGTTTTTATCATCGACGCCGGTGGACACTTTAGGATCATGGGGCGGCTGCTGGGGATTAGTGGAATAGCGAGAGATAAGACGCGGCCAGATGGTTACCTGCCTTGCCTGGGTTCTCAGTTGGGTTCTCAGCATTGCGTGTAGTAACTGTAAGCTTGGATGGAGTTCAAAGTGTAAGTATCTAAAATCAGCTGACCCGCTCAGCCCTTTGACCCGCACGAATGAACTAACCAAATTAGACAAACTAAAGTACCCTTTCCGACCCCGAGGCACGCCACGATCGCAAAGACCACCCTCGAGCCCGATCCCGAGCTGCGACCCTCTGAGTTCTCACATCACTATGAGGTACAGGGCAGCACGCTTCTGTGTAATTTCGAGGCTACTTCAGACCGTAACTTGCGTGTCGGCATCAATTCAATAATGGAGAGCCTGGCATTAATCTGTGAGACAATGGACAGTCTAGGCGACGGTGCCGACTTATAGTGGAATTTAAGCTATAGTTTAACTGAAAAAAAAGAAGGTTCCTGTTTTAATTGGCAAAATACGGGCTAGCTTGTAGCTGAACAGACGCTCTGGCTGCATATTTTCATTCTCGATCATAAATTGCTTTTTATTCTTGAGTTTTTATTTTTCTATCGCTTTGTCTTCTAGGTGTTTTTTATTCTCTAATTTTCTATTGACTTGTTCCCACTTTCTTATTTTCTATCACCCTTCCACCTTCTTGCTCATCACCTCATGCCCGATACTCTCCTCAGTACTACGCTCGCAGGAGTTACTGCCTCTATTGCGGAGCCACTCGTAACATATCCGCTCGAGTACCTCAAGACTCGCGAGCAGCTTTCAATTCGGCCCACCGGTGCTGCTGAAAAGTTCAGTATCCCCCATTACACAAGAGTTTGCTACAGTGGGTGCTCTGCGTTTGTTACCGGAAACGCCCTCAAGGCATTCGTTCGATTTCAGGCGTTCAATTGGGCAACAAAGTTCATGAGCAGCAACGGCGACAATAGTGCGCCCCAAGTAGTGGTCGCGGGAATGATCACGGGTGTTGCCGAAAGTTTACTGGTTGTTCCGTTTGAAAACATCAAAACCACAATGATTGAGAGCAGCTCACTGGGTAAGGGTGCTGCTTTGGGCTGCCTTCCCGTGCCGGGATCACCCGAGTCGCAAGTCCTGGCTAAGGGTCCTCTTGGCGAAAATGTTAATTCCGCAACCACAGATAAACGTGTTAGACCAGCGGGAAAAAAGCTTTTATACGATGTTGAGCCGTTACGCAATTTCAGAGGCACCGTCGCGTACATGTACCAGCAGCGGGGGTTCAGGGCTTTTGTACAAGGATTTAACCCTACAATGTTCCGCCAGGTAGCAAACTCTGCGATCAGGTTCACCTCTTACAATTTCCTCAAGCAAATGGTCGCGCCAGATGGCCCTGTGGGACTCGGGATGAGCGTGGGGCTGGCAGGAGCCACCTCGCTCATTGAAGTGGCCGTCACGCAGCCAATTGATGTAGTAAAGACCCGTATGCAGTCCACTAACGGTATCAAGCTCTACGGAAATGCAATGGTCTGCTCTCTTCGTATGTTCTTTGACGAGGGCCCGCAAAAGTTGTGGAGTGGTATGCTAGCGCGTTGGCTCAGAGTGTGGGCATCGGGAGGCATCATGTTCATTGTTTATGAGCAATCGAACCGACTTATGGCTGGAGGATTGAAGGAGAACCCTTTTGGATTCAAGGATTAAACTGCGCGCGCTTAAGCGCGTTCATGCAGACAAAGTGCGAGTGTCAGTATTTAAGGGTATAGACCATGCCGATCCGTATCAATCGAGTGCCAGTGTACTTTTATTCACGAGGTTCAGTCAATCTCACCGAGTACGCCTACGCCTGGAGCTAATCTGAGCGCCGACACCCACCAATCTATCATTACTTTTTTTTCTTTCAGATCGAGTAAGAGTATCGCTGGGCTCTTTCGTTTCTGTAAGGTTTTTCTCCAAAAGAATACGGAATAATTGGCACATGAGATCTGGCTTGCCTCACTTGGGCGTGAGTGACCTCTGCTCCCTATAGATCAAAATGGCTTCTTGTGAAGTTTTATCTAGTTACACTCAAAGACACTTTTTAATTAGCAATTCATGGTATTATGGGTTGTTTTTACAGAGAGGAAAGCTAGGAAATTGTAGGTAACCGGCCCCATAGTGTCCTTGTCACCACAGGCACCTCAGGGCCTAGCTATCACAGTAACTCCTCTCCAGAACGCATATATACATATACATATAACCCCGGGGTGAATCAGTCCCATCTTTGGAGGCTTTAACCCGTTGCGTATCTATATGAATATACCTGTAGTCTCAGGTGGGCAGCAGGGTATCGCATGATCGATGACGCTTTGAGGGTTGCCAGTGCATATATCAAGGATTTTCTTCACGCTGGTATAGTGCTCAAAAAGATAGGACCACATTGCGTGGTATCTCGGTGTGGTCGCGGCCGGCACGTGCTCAGTACACGCGACATTGCCTGTCTCGTAGGCCCTTAACACCATCATGATTAGAGTATCTCGGCACTCGCTCCCGATTGTGACTATAACTACGGTATGCCCCTGTATAGACTAGCAAAACATACACTAGCTACCTTGTCTATTGTGCTTCAAGGATCAACGATTGCGGTTGCGTGCGGCTACAATGATATCTTACCGCCAGTTTGAAAATACACATATATTAACCGAACTACTTTGTTGATAGTACCCCTATTTCCTTATCAGAAGAGAATTGCACGTGACCTCCATTTCGGGTAAATTGATTAGCCGTGCCCCAACTTCCCCAGTTGCTCCTCTTGGAATGAAGATCTCGGCGCTTTCTCTTTGCGCTTTTGGCCAATGTGGCCTAATCCAGCAAGCTATCGATCTGTTAAATGGCGATTTTGATACCCTCAGTGCCAGTACGCTCGCTCTTATCCAGGAATCGCAAGATCAGTATGGACTCAAAGAGCCAATCACCAGTGAGGTCATTGATGCCTGGAATATGGTAATTAACTCTGTTGATAATGGAGCAGAAAAGCTCAAGGCAGAGATGGCAAAGACCCAGCTCAAGGGGTCCAGGGCCCGACCCCAGGTCCAGTCCGAGCCAGACTATCTGCATGTCAGTGATGAGCGCTATCCTGGCTTTGCTCTGCGTATTAAGGAGCCCAATGTCGGCGTGGATAATGTCAAGCAGTACTCTGGGTACTTTGATGCCATTGATGCCGACAAGCACTTCTTTTTCTGGTTCTTTGAGAGCCGCTCAGACCCTGAGAATGACCCTACCGTTATGTGGCTCAATGGCGGGCCCGGGTGCAGCTCAATGATGGGCCTCTTCTTTGAACTTGGTCCTGCATCGATTGGCTCTGACTTGGAGCCAAAAATTAATCCCCACAGCTGGAACTCTAAAGCTAATATCTTCTTTTTGGACCAGCCCGTAGGAACTGGTCTCAGCTATGGTGATAGCCAAGTTTACAGTACCGAAGACGCCGCAAAGGACAATTTTGTCTTCTTGCAGCTTTTTTTTAGCCAGTTCCCTCAGTATGCGGGCCGCGATTTTCATATTGCTGGTGAGAGCTATGGTGGCCACTACGTGCCTGTGTTTGCCAACTACCATCGTAAACAGGAGCATAAGGGCTTCAACATGACTTCAATCCTCATTGGAAACGGTCTGGTCGATCCATTGCGTCAATACGACTACTTTGAGCCCATGGGGTGCGGAAAGGGCGGCCACAAGGCGGTGTTTAGCCAGGAGAGATGCTCTAAGATGCACAATGCAGCACCCAAGTGCGATAAGCTCATTAAGTACTGCTACAAAAATCAGACTGCGAGCATTTGTGCCCCTGCCACGGTCTACTGCAACGCGCACCTCATCAACCCCTTCACCGAGACTGGCCTCAACATCTATGACGTGCGCCGCAAATGCGAAGTTGATGGTCTCTGCTATGCTGATCTCCAGTATATCGATGATTTCCTCAACAGACCAGAAATCCAGCGCGAGATTGGTGTGGACCGGTGGTTTAACGACTGCAACAACGAAATTGGCTACGGGTTCGCCCAATCGGGCGACTGGTTCAAGCCCTACCATACTTCTATCTCTGAGCTTTTAGATGCAGGGATCCCTGTTTTGGCGTATGCAGGTGATAAGGATTATATCTGCAACTGGCTGGGCAATGAAAATTGGTCCAAGGAGCTCGAGTGGAGCGGCCAAAAGAAGTTCTCTGGCAAGACACTGAGGCCATGGAACTCTAAAAAGACTGGTAAAGAGGCTGGACAGTTACGCAACTACAAACACTTCACCTTCTTGAGGGTCTATGATGCAGGCCATATGGTCCCTTACGATCAGCCTGAACACTCGATCGAGATGTTTAATAAGTGGCTTGATGGAGACTTCGAACTTTAACCAACTGGCGTTGAGATCCAAGCAATCTAAAACCTGAGAATGTCTTTGAGTCGCACATTAGAGAGGGATTCACGTCTATATATGTATATTAACACTAGAGCAAATTGCAGACAGATTATGGTGCATTCTTAAGAAGACAATGCCCTCTAATGCGAGTAAGTGCATGCTGCGACCAAAACGCAGGTAGCGTGCAGATAGCGTGCATGCAAAATGCACCTCTGCTGAGACGGTCTTAACTCTTTGGAGTTAGAGTGTAAGTTATTATTTATCTAAACTGTTCAACAACAGGCAGAAGTTGCTCATCTGATCTCCTCAGCCACTACTTAATATAAACTCTCAGCATTCTCGACAGTACATTTACCACTACCAATAGCGATCTTTCCAATCTCGTAAACAGCGTCGTACTCTCCAAGTAATTCCTTGGTGGCCTTAGCATGCTCAGGCTTAACAACAACCACCATACCAATACCCATATTCAAGGTCTTGAGAATGTCATTTTTAGGAACATTACCCGCCTCTCCGAGCCACTTGAAGACAGCAGGTAGCTCCCAAGCCTTGGCGTCAACAATTGCGTCCAAGGTCTTTGGCAAGACGCGAGGGACATTTTCTATTAAACCACCACCGGTGATGTTAGCCAGCGCGACGATACCGCCTTGATCGACCTGTTTCAGAGCCTTGAGAATCTGCTTGACGTAGATACGGGTAGGAGTCAAGAGGCTCTTGCCAACGGTGACTTTGGTATCCCAGGGGCACTGGTCAGTGTAGCCCAAGTTGTTGACCTCAAGGATTTTACGGACCAAGCTGAAACCGTTAGAGTGGATGCCACTGCTAGCGATGCCTAGCAGGATATCGCCCTCGGCAATATGGTCAAGACGAGGCAATACAGCACTGCGCTCAACAGCACCAATGCAGGTACCATTAACGTCGTAGTGATTGGCGCTATAAAGGCCAGGCATCTCGGCAGTCTCGCCACCAACGAGCGCGCATCCAGCATCAATACATCCATCGGCAACACCACCAACAAATTCGGCGGCAGCAGCGGGAACGAGTTTTCCGCAGGCGTAATAGTCGAGGAAAAGCAAAGGCTCTGCACCCTGAACAATCAAGTCATTGACGCTCATGGCAACTAGATCGATACCAACGGTGCTATGATCATTGATGCTCTGTGCAATCATAAGCTTGGTGCCGACACCATCGGTGGCGGCCACGAGTAGCGGGTCCTTAAAACCACAAGCTTTGAGATCAAAAAGACCACCGAACCCTCCAATATCGGCATCTGCACCAGTACGGCGCGTGCTCTTGACCTTGTTTTTGATATCTTCCACAAACTGATTGCCATTGTCGACGCTCACACCGGCATCCTCGTAAGTAATACCGCGCTTAGTCTGGGAGTCACGGAAAGCGCGATGAGCGATGTCTGTGCGGTTGTATTTACCTTTAAAGTCAACAGCCTCAACACCCTTGTATGCAGTAGCCACTGCTTCCTTGAGCGTGGATGCAAAAGCAGTAGCGGCAATAACTCGTCCACCGGCGGTAACAATGACGCCATCTTTAGCGGCAGTACCGGCGTGGAAGATTTCGCAGTTTTCGGGCAGCTTGCCCACTGTGATCTCGTCACCTTTATTGTAGGAGCCAGGGTATCCACCGGCGGCCATGACCACTGTGGCTGCGTAGCCGGGTTTGATCTTGATGTCAACAGCATCGAGACGTCTCTCAGCGCAGGCAAGCATAATCTCTGCCAGATCGGTCTCCAGCAGCCCCAGAACGCCCTGGGTCTCGGGGTCACCGAACCGCACGTTGTACTCGAGCACTTGAGGGCCCCGCTTGGTCAACATGATACCGGTGAACAACACACCAACGAACGGGTAGCCATCCTTACGCATACCCTTGATCGTGGGCTCCAAAATCTCCTTGCGGATCTGCTCTACGAGCTGGGGTGTGGCGAGAGGTGTGGGGGAGTAGGCACCCATACCACCAGTATTGAGGCCAGTATCACCATCACCGGCGCGTTTGTGGTCCTGGGCAGCGGGTAAGTCAACAATAGTGTAGCCATCACTGAAGGCGAGGATGGACAGCTCGTCACCTTCGAGGCACTCCTCCACGACAATCTCGTCACCAGCGTCGCCAAAATCCTTATTTTTCATCACCTGATCTAATGCTTCAAGGGCTTCCTTGGTGTTTTCGGGCATCAAAACGCCTTTTCCAGCGGCAAGTCCCGAGGCCTTGATAACGACCTTGTGGTTGACCGACTCTATGTACTTGCGAGCATCATCATAGTCGGTGAAATTACGGAACTCAGCAGTCGGAATATTGTGACGAGCCATGAAGTCTTTGGAAAAAGTCTTAGAGCCCTCCATAACCGCAGCCTTGGCCGAGGGACCAAATACTGGGATACCCACTGCAGTGAAGTACGAGGTGATTCCTTCGACAAGAGGCTGCTCGGGTCCAGGGATAACTAATTTGACGTTGTTTGTGGTGGCAAACTCAACGAGCTTGGCGAAATCAGCTTTAGAGGAGCCGATAGGGATGTTCTCGGCCTTGGACACCATTGAGGTGCCACCATTACCAGGAGCAACAAAGATCTTGTTTACAAGATCAGACTGATTCAGCTTCCAGGCAATGGCGTGCTCGCGACCTCCGTTTCCAATCAACAAAATGTTCATTTGAAAAAGATATAAATTTCACCTTAGTCATTGCAGAATATAGATAGGGGATAGGGTAGGAGTGAGTGAGCGAGCCAACTGGAAACACCGATTTCCGCATAACAGCGTTTTCAATTAGCTCAATAGGTGGCAATTAAGCAAATAGAGGGGAGTCATATTACCGTGACGCGTCAGGATGCGGTCTCGCAGCGCCAAACAAAGCCAGATCGATAAATGGCGGTCGTAACCTACCCAACTAACCGTCAACCACTCAATTTGGTTCAAGCAAAGAATGGATATACTAAATAAATTAAGCGGCTATGTAGAAACTGTTTTTCGTAGGTATCACGTGACTCTTCCGCATCCAATAAACAATTGGGCGAGGCATTAGGGTGGTTTGTTACGCACTCCCCGCCCATAATAGCATGCAGAACAGTTGTGTCACCCTTGTTACGGCACGAAAAGTGTCCATTCAGGCCTTTCTACGCTTCCAGAGAGCGTCGGCACCCCAGAAGGTAGCTACACCAGCAAGAAGAGCGCCAAGAATGGTTTTGTCCCGCGCAGGGAGCTTTTCGCCCTCGCTTTGCTCCTCATATTGGAGAGCATCACCCAGGTCGGTGTTCATTGAGCTTACATCACGGCCGCCAACGCTGTTTACCGCAGCAGTGGTGGCAGCGGCGTCACCAGTAGAGGGCTCGGTGACCTCGACCTCAATATTCTTGGCAGACCCACCAATATCTGGAACAGCTGGAATCGTAACCTTGGTAACGGTAGGATCGACTCTCTTCTCAGGGATGTGGAAGAAATCGATATGCGACTCATCGCCCTTTGCCTGGGCACTTGCGGTACCACTGAGGTTGCGACGCGCATCAAAGGTTGATAAGCGGTCGATAAGCTCGGATTTACGACCGGCAACGCGCAACCCGCGGCTCTTGAGCTCTGTCTTGAGCGCACCAACGGTCATGGCCTGGTACTGGGCAGTGGAATTGGAGAGTAGGTGGCTTGGGTTCGGCTTAGCCTTTGAAGTGTGAAGGGAACGCAGCAAAGATTTGGAAGGTACCTTGCGAAGCATAATGCGGCAGGATCTGGAGATCATTCTTGTACAAGCGGTTGGTATAAAAAGGTGATCTTACTAAGGCCAGTGTTTACTTTTTCCCCATTCGCTGGTGTGTGAGATTGCTGGGGTGCTAAGAGGGGCAAAGTGAGCTGACCAATTTAGACTCTACCTCGATTATATAAGCGATGTACCTCATCATGGGGTATGAGAAGGCCTAGACTTTGGTATCTGAGGGGCGGTAATATTAAAATGAGGGTTTGCGGTATATTCTCGCAGAGGGTTTGGAGCAAACTTGGTTATTCAAAACTCTTAGCTCCTTATCCCAAATTATATTCCCCTTCCACAGACCACAAGTACCATAAATCTCCATCAAATACCAGCAAACATTGAGGCTCTCCCCCACCCCCACCACTTACCCGGCTTTTGCATGCAGGGCACCTATTAAAGCACCGGGTGCAATTGAAACCTCCTACACAACAATGGTTACTGCTGTTACTGTTCTCCGTGGTGATTCTGACGTCAAGGGCACCGTCTTCTTCAACCAAAAGTCCGAGAGCGACCCTGTCGGCGTCTCGTACGATATTCAGGGCCTCAAGCCCAGCTCCAAGTTTGGCTTCCACGTCCACCAATTTGGCGATGCCACCAACGGCTGTGTTTCTGCCGGCCCCCATTTCAACCCTCACGGTAAGCAGCACGGTGCTCCCACTGACGAGAACCGTCACGCCGGTGACTTGGGAAACATTGATTCTGACGCCGAAGGTAATGCCAAGGGTCAATTGACTGACAAGGTTCTCTCTTTGATTGGCGAGAACTCCATTGTGGGCCGCACTGTCGTTGTACACGCCGGCACTGACGATCTTGGCCGTGGTGTTGGCGCCGCCGCTGAGGAGTCCAAGAAGACCGGTAACGCTGGTGCCCGCTCTGCTTGCGGCGTCATTGGTGTTACCCAGGCCCAGCTCTAAGTTTAGTTTCTCTCTTTATTTAGGTCAATGAATGCAATCGTCCTTCATATATGCTAGCTTGGGTACCTTCAAGGTAATAAGTACCCTTGAGGTTCGCTTCACATGCAGGTCAGGCACCTAGAAGGGCCAGAATTAGAGTAAGTACAACTCAGTCATGCAGTTTTGAGTTGTATGAGGCAATTTCCTCCTAGTGTCCGCTGAGAAGGGCTTCAATTGCGCCACTGGTCCATAAGTATCCCTCTTAAAGCCTTGGCATTAATGTATTCACCTCTGTTGTAAGAGTTCGCCCGGCACCTTTCAGACGCTTTGCCCTAGCTCAATGCACACTAACCCCTAGTTAGGTATATCACCAGCAGTTTAAGATCTGCACTCACGTACGCCCTGGACACACGTGCCTCGTACATCTACTACTGTCTGGCCGCAGCTATAATCATTTTTGCGGCAACATAGATATTTATAATAGCTCTATGAGCAAATTTGAGCATATTCATGCTGAGTGATTGCCTGGTTCTATGGTAGTGCCGAAAGTTGAATCAGTTCGTGTTTGGTAGATTGGACAGCTATTAGTTTTGGGGTTTTAAGTTAATGTCAACTGTACTATCAGCTACGCTAAGCTTTGAAGAGTGGTTCCTTCAAAATATTCTACCGAGCGCCTGCGCCAGAAAGATCATGTAGTCTTGGAGGTACCGCAGCTGACCGAATCAGCCCTGGTGACACCGCGTAAATAATCTTATGTGCTATGGTCAATAGGAATTCGGAAAGCGTGAATATTTAGTCCAATTGACTACTCGCTTCCCAGTCACTGCTGGGGCCAGCTAGACTGAATCTCGACAAAAGAGTACAGATAGCTAATCAAAAGTTTCGAGACCACAGTAACTTTCTTTAAGCTCTTAAATTCTACTATTGAGAGCCTCAAGGAAAGCTCGATCAAAAGCTGGTTAGGTCTGATATACCCCATCAGGGTGCGCTTTCCTGCTCACTACCTATATACACAAATCATTCTCTGCTTCTCTATACTGTTCCACTAGCCAATCATCTGTAAACTAGTTGTGCTTGAATTGCTTATTTGTCTATGAAATTTTTCAGTTCTCTTGATGCTACATCGATCGCTCCATCGATCACCAGCTATCTCTTGTGATTTATCCGATCCTAACCCTTCCTAGTGCATAAATCAACCACATTATAAATACTCAGGTTCTCAAATAATCAACTGGCCAACTTACACATTCATTGTGTTGTTGGTTCAGTGGGTCTACAGAATTCATATCACAACTTATAGAGTCATCTGGGTAGTGGTGGGATTGAAAATACTTCCAGAGCTCGCACTGAATTGCCTTGCTAATTATTACGAGCATATTTTGCTCGCGCCTTGTGCCGTCATATCTCGCCTTTGGTATCTGCAGTTAGTTATCGAGTGGGTCGTCATCGCCCACTTTACCCCTCAACCACCGGCATGTGTAATTCTCATTGGGTTTGATGCTCGTCATCTGGTTTCCATTATCCACCGTTATTCAAAACAACAGTTCCCGTGTCATCAGTAACTGAATCACTTGAGGAGGTTCTCCAAAAGTCTTGGTGCGCCAATTGTTGTTTTGGCTCCCGGTGTATGATGGATAGCAGATGATGAGCACCGGCCAAGAAGCAGGCACGAAGGAGGTCCTTAGAGTTTATTCCTCAGTATGCCCTGCCAGCTAAACGGCTTGAAGTACCTAGCAATGTAGCACTTCCAGTCACCAATATCTGGGAATATCCTACCATTTCCCAAAAAGTAAGTTCAACAAGCTCCAACGCTCCTTTGTTCCCGTATATTTTTTAAAACCGCTGTCACTTTTGGCACCATTCGAGGCTTCACATGAGATTTCTTGAGCATGCGCGAGCATGCATAATTATGCACACGATACGCGAGCCATTCATTGGTCAGGTACATCGATGTATAGACTCAAATTTTCGCTACCTGCTCGGTCGCCACGCTACCAGCCCAAACAGTCACTTTATGTCACAGACCCATGACAACCGCAGTAGGTCTTTACAGGACATTCGTGAACTTCCAACTCTTGAACTTCACTTGATTCTCATGATATATAAAACTTAAGCTACGTATACGATCACAACGCTATTTTAACTTTTAGCACGCTCGTTAAATTTAATTGTAGAGATCATCGTCGGCACCATCACCACCAACGGCAGCGGGAGCGCCACCTGCTGGAGCAGCGGCACCACCAGCGGCACCACCAGCAAAGCTAAAGTTGCCCACACCGCGGCTTTGTTGCAATTGCTGTGCATAAGAGTCGTAGCGACGAAGCTCAGAGTCGGAAACACTGCGCTTAGCGGTCTTCATGGCCTCCTCAAAGTGCTCCTTGGTGATATAGGGTACAGAATCCTCCATGTCTACATCGCCACCATCCTCGGCACTCTTCTCGGCCTGGATTTGAGCAACGATTGAGTCCTTGATGGCAAACTTAGCAGCACGCTGTACGATGTACGACATGTCGGCACCACTGAAGCCGTGTGTGCTCTTGGCGATCTGTGCCAAATCGAGACCAGGCTCGAGAGGGGTCTTGCGGAGCTGGGCCTTGAGGATGGACAAACGAGCAGGCTCGTCGGGCAAAGGCACGTAAATAAGCTGGTCAAGACGGCCGGGACGCAAGAGAGCAGGGTCGATCTGGTCGGGGCGGTTAGTGGCACCAATGACAAACACATTCTTTTTGGCGTTCATACCATCCATCTCGGTAAGGAGCTGGTTGACAACGCGGTCGGCTCCACCAGAGTCGCCCACAGAGTTACCGCGGGCCTTGGCAATGGAATCAAGCTCGTCAAAGAACACAACACAGGGAGCGGCGGCACGAGCCTTGTCGAAAATATCACGAATGTTTGACTCACTTTCACCAACCCACATGCTCAAAAGCTCAGGGCCCTTGACAGAGATGAAATTGGCGCTGACCTCAGTGGCAACTGCCTTAGCCAACAGCGTCTTACCGGTACCGGGGGGACCAAAGAACAAGACACCCTTTGAAGGAGAAAGGCCAAACTTTGTGTACATTTCAGGATGCAGGACAGGGTACTCGACAGTTTCCTTGAGTTCCTGTTTGACCTGCTCGAGA
Source organism: Wickerhamiella australiensis (assembly GCA_030579635.1). Lineage (NCBI taxonomy): Eukaryota > Fungi > Ascomycota > Dipodascomycetes > Dipodascales > Trichomonascaceae > Wickerhamiella > Wickerhamiella australiensis. Next base: position 128,249 of record JAKTRM010000011.1, on the reverse strand, counting down.
CCTCCAACATCGTCCCAAGAAACATTGACAGACTCAACCACAGTCTCGCGAAGAGCAGCAGGGTTCGAGACACCCAAAGCGTAGCGGAAGTTCTCCATAGTAACCCCCAGCGAGTCGAGGACCTCGGCATCGATGTCGTCAGCTTCCAAGTCAATAAGCTCAATCTTCTCACGAATCTGCTGCATAGCAGCCTCAGAGCAGAGACTAGCAATATCTGAACCAACATAACCATGGGTCTCGCTTGCCAACTGTTCGAGCTCAACATCAGGTGCCAGCTTCATATTTTTAGTGTGGATACCGAGAATCTCGAGACGTCCGGTGGGGTCGGGGATACCGATATCAATCTCACGATCGAAACGACCGAAACGACGCAAAGCAGGGTCGATACTGTTGGGGCGATTGGTGGCAGCGATCACTACGATATTAGCACGGGCCTTCATGCCGTCCATAAGAGTAAGGAGCTGAGATACAACACGGCGTTCGACCTCACCATTGGTCTTGTCACGCTTGGGAGCAATGGAGTCAATCTCGTCAATAAAGATGATGGAGGGGGCATGGCGTTCGGCTTCCTCAAAGGCATTACGCAAGTTGGATTCACTATCACCCGCCATCTTGGACATAATTTCGGGGCCATTAATTAAAAAGAAAAAGGCACCGGTTTCGTTGGCTACTGCGCGAGCAATCAGGGTTTTACCGGTACCGGGAGGGCCGTACATGAGGACACCCTTGGGGGGCTTGATACCAATTGCTTTGAAAAGCTGAGGGTGGCGGAGAGGCAGCTCAACCATTTCACGGATCTGAGCCATCTGGCGGCGGCAGCCTCCGATATCATCGTAGCCAATATCGTTGAGGTTGTTTTCCTCGTCTTCGCGCTGGATGGGATCGCCTTCACAATGAATGATTGTGTCTTGAGCAACAATGGCATAGTCTGCGGGCTCAACATCGACAACCTTGAACTCGACCTGGCGCATTGAGCCGCGAACCGTGAAGAGATCACCCTTGCGGACGGGGCGGTAAGCCTCAACAAAGTAAGGGCGCAAGAAAACATCAAACAAAGAGCCAGTGATTCCCTCAACGGTATCGGCAATGGGGAGCACCAAGATACGAGAGGCGTACTTGATATCTGGGCAAGGGTGGACGGTGACGACATCGCCCAGACGGACCCGCAAGTTGTTACGCACACAGCGGTTGATCCGGACAACGCCATCGCTGAGCTCCTCGTCAACAAGCACAATCAGCACGGTATCACGGCGCTTTTTTCCCTTGACGAGAACTGTGTCACCTCTAAAAAGCTCAAGCAACTCTAAGGTGTTGGGGCTCATGGTGATGGTGGAGTTGTCGTCGTTTGTAGCATCGTCTACAATGAGCGCATTGTCTTTCTTCTTTTGTCGAAGGATAGCCTCGGCCAGCGGATTCTCATTAGAGTGGTCACGGCCGCTGGCATCGTGCAATTTCTTGTCTTCAGCCATATTTCGTGGGTGTAGGTATCTGGGGAAGCGCCACGAGTATTTATAGGGGGTGGGTTTGTGGGGTCTAAAAGGGGTGCTATGGTGGCTAGATCGACTTATATTAATTGATGGCGATTTTAAAGGATTTTTAAATGATTCAGGGAGTCCATTGGCGTGTATCCACACTCACTAGCAACGGCGCTGGTCCGGATTTTGGAACGTCCTAGATCGTGAGGTTCGCTGATTAAGTAAGGGCTGTCTTGCTCTCATGTCCTGCTGGGGAACGATCTGTGGTATGTCTTGCTTAGTCATCGTTGATTCTGGGTTCTCCATTTAACACCCCTCTTTAAATTATTTCAAAAAAAAAAATAAAGATCTAAACCTGCCTGAGAAGCAACCGCTTAGAATGTCTTTCACATCCTTAGGTTGTGCGAAATGGCTTGAGGAATCGCTCAAGTCCCTACATATCTATAAGCCCTCCGAAATTCAAAGTGCATGTATCCCTGCTGCTCTTGAAGGCCGCAACTGCATTGGGGGTGCAAAGACTGGTTCAGGTAAAACAATTGCGTTTGCAGCCCCCATGTTGACGCAATGGAGCAAGGACCCGTACGGAATCTGTGGTCTTGTGCTAACTCCTACCCGCGAGCTTGCAATTCAGATTGCCGAGCAGTTCAAGGCTCTAGGGGCCACAATGAACATCAAGGTTTGCGTGATTGTTGGTGGTGTAGATATGATCAAGCAAAGTATTGAGCTTCAGCAGCGTCCTCATTTTGTCATTGCGACCCCAGGACGCTTGGCTGATCATATCTTGAGTAGCGGAGACGAGACGGTGGCTGGCCTGAAACGCGTCAAGTACGTTGTTCTCGACGAAGCTGACCGGCTCCTGAGCCCCAGCTTGGCCAAAGACCTCGGCCGGTGCATGAACATCCTGCCTGATGCGAGCAAGCGCCAGACAATGCTGTTTACGGCAACCGTGACTGACGCGGTGAGGCAGCTCAAGGATCGGCCGCTAGGCCCCGGTGAAAAGCCCGTATTTATTCACGAAATTAAGGAATCTGAGGCGCTGCCTTCGACTCTGCACCAATTTTATGTTCTGTGTCCCTCATATGTCAAAATTGCGTACCTCTATGCGATTCTCATCCACGAGGAAAATGTTGAAAAGACGTGTTTTGTGTTTGTGAACAAGACAGAGACTGCAGAACAGCTGCTACGCACGCTCCAACTGCTGGAAGTACGTACTACTTCGCTGCACTCGCAGATGAAGCAAAGTGAGCGCCTCAACGCATTAGGAAGGTTCAGGGCCGGTGCCGCGCGTGTTTTGGTCGCTACAGATGTCGCCTCGCGTGGTCTCGATATTCCTCAGGTAGGGATTGTCGTGAACTTTGACCTACCGGCGGATCCTGACGACTACATCCACCGTGTCGGTCGTACTGCGCGTGCTGGCCGCGAAGGTGAGTGTATCAGTCTTGTTGGTGAGCGGGACGTTAAGAGAGTTGAAAATATCGAGGAACGGGTCAAGGAAAAGCTTGAGGAGTATTCGCTGGTAACTGACAAACTGATTATCGACAAGGCCCTGAAAAAGGTGAGCATAGCCAAGCGTGAGGCTGTGATGGCGATGGACAAGGATAAATTTGGTGAAAGGAAGCGTTCACTCAAGAATAAGCGTGGGCAAGGTGAAAGAAGCAGAAATAAGAGGTAATGAACTGGGTTGGTATGCAATGAGCAGAGTAATTAACTCGGTTAGGGCCGCCATGAGAAAATAAGTGGCTATCATTAATATATTACTGATGCCAGCTCGCTCTAGTTTATACTAAGCCACTCTGGCTCAGTCCAGGTGCCTCCTTGACTATTTTCCCGATCCCATATTCCCTGTCCCCATTTCTCTAAAACTACATAATCCTCGGATACGGCATTGTATAACTAAAGCATCTACATTTTAATTTTCCACGACTAGAAGCCAACTACGTCCCATCCACTCGGGCCCACATGCTAACCTGGAGGGTCCCCTATCAAACGCAAAAGCGAGCTACATCAACTCCTCGGTCCCTCGTCACTTGCTTCTCTTGAACTAGACAATTTTCAATCGACCAGCACTTGTTTTGTCCACTCGCCTTGTCTTTGCCTTGGCTTGCTCCCAATTAAATCTTATCGCCCCACGCAGCCCCATTCCTGCAGCATGCACCGCAAACAAGAACCGATTCCAAGTGGAGCAATTACATTTAGCAATATCTGGCAAAATGCTACTGTGTCAGGCCGTTTGACCATTGTGAAGGGTAAAATCTCGGGCAACACCAACGGAAGTATTGTTACCTGGTACTACAACGACGCATTCCCTTCTCAGCGATTTCCCCTTGTGAACGGCGAGTTCAAAGCGATTGTTAGGCTCGAAACCGGGCAAAACAAGATTCTTTTCCAGGTCGATAACGGTGGTCCCTCGCAGGAGCTGGTACTCTTTTTCAGTCCCATCAAGGAAGACCCACCGCTGCACTTTTGCTTGCTTGTTGCCAAAGATTCGCCGCTGACGTTTGATTCTCAAGACTATAAGCGTAAGAAAGAGGGTAATGGCATTGACCAGGCGGTTCAGAAGCTCCGGCTCGCATCGTACCTGATGGCCGCATTCACGCAGGAACAGATGAGCCGCAACCGGTTCGGTTTCCGCACGTTCCAGCCTCATGAGGAGTTTGAAAAGTGTACATTGAGTGCTCGTGATGCCGAGGACCAGCGGCCCACCGCCCATATCCACATCATTCGTCTCGACAAGACCGTGGCTGAGATCCGAGATCCAGACGTGGCCCAACAGTTTCCCGGAGCAAAGCGCGCTGGAGACTTATTTGGATGGGCCGGTGAGGCTCTAAAGAAGCTTCCGCCCTTCAATTCGGGTAAATTTACTCAGGCTGCATGCATTTATCTCGATACCCACTGGGATACCGGTAAGCAGCTCGTTACTGGTCATGCTGCTCTCGGTGGAAATACCGATAAGATCCGCCTCGCTATCTTTGGGGGCCACGCTTTGCATACCTGGCCCAAAAATTTCGAGGATCTGGTGCCCTACTTCAACGACATCACCCCCACCGATAAGTCTCAAGTTGCCAATGATGCCTGTGACAATAGCTTCACCTACGAGGCTCTAAATGTTGCTATGGGTGCCTTTATGCACGAAGTTGGTCATTTATTGGGGTGCCCACATGAGCCCGATGGAGTGATGCTTCGAGGCTACCTAAACTGGAATCGCTCTTTCATGATTTCTGAGCCGCCCAATCCAAGAACAAACGATAACAGAGGACTTTTGGTGCGTACTGAAGACGAGGATTTCTGGAATAGGCTCGATATCCTGCGATTTAGATGGCACCCTTCCTTTAGACTACCTGGAGAGGTGCGGTACAAGACACTTTCGAAACCCTCATTTTACCCCGTGCGTGGAGGTGTGGAGATCCACTCCACTAATGGGGTATTTCTCGTAGATATCCAAATCGACGGATCCAAGGGACACTTTGAGTTCCTAGACTGCCCTCGTGTGGTGACTGTTTCCCTTCAGGATGTTCTCTCAAAACTCTCAAGCGAGGACCAAAACAAGTCCATCAAGCTTGAAGTCCATTCGCCGTGGCTTGAGCAATCTGAGATAAACGACTTCCGCAAATTTGTTGATGAGAACTCGCGGTCCAGGGAGGCTGCAACACCAGTCTGCGGCCGCGAGTCGGGCCAGTATCAGAGACTTGAGCTTCCTTCTCAGATTTCTAAATTGGTGGTTTGGTCCGGTGACGGTCTAGACGGTCTTGAGTTTGTCGACCCACAAGGCCGATCCTACGTCTTTGGCAAGCAGGGTGGGTCCCCTAAAGAGGTGCCCCTCCAATCGAACAATCACTTCTTGGGCATTGCTGTGCGTGCAGGCTGGTGGGTCGATGCCGCAGGGTTCATCACTGCACAGTTTACCACCGAGGTGTGGGGAGGTTCGGGTGGTGGTTTGGCCGAACTCGTGCCCCCTCAGGGAAGACGCATCATCGCCGTTTCGGGGTGGTTTGAGAATTGGTGCCAGGGTCTGCGTATCCACTATGAGCTTTAAAGTACAGCATTAGGAGTTCGAGGTCATTAGGCCGTCATGCAAGTGGCTGAACTGAATGGGTGGATTCCCCGCCAGCGGCCCTCAGTTTTCTCACTCCCAGGCACGCTGTGGCTTCGTCTTACAGTTGAGCACCAGCTTGACCCCTGATCACCCGTCGATCTATGTGCACATGCATCCCCCCATACATAGAACTATACTTTGAATTAGACTGAGGACTCTAAAGAGAATTGATTCTGTGGATAGAAAGTCGTCTGGCCATAATTTGGGCTCAACCCCTTATTAAAAGGGCGTGGTTCATTCCTTGTGAATATTTTCTGCCACACTGCCAAGATACATGTTGGACAGCTTAGCCGAACACGTGATCGTGTAGATTATGCACGCACCCATGCCTCAGATGATACCCGAGGGGTCACGCAAGGTGGGGAGCATGGCTTATCTCTCGTACGATTGACAACAAAGTCAGACTCGACAGGTGTAGACTGAGTGTTAGAAGGTTTGAAATCTTCCACTAGTTGTCCGTCTGGGCCCCTTACTCGTCCCATATACCACCTTTAGCTGACTATTATCTAATGTATTGCCACAGGCTGCAATGCGCGATTACGCATGCACCCGCTTTTGATCAACTTCAATCAAGTTTGCGGCAGCTGCTCAGAAGCCGGCGTGAAAATACTGGCCCCAGAAGCCCGAAATCACCCACTTTCGTACTTGTAGGCCGGGTCTACTCGATGAACGTAAGATGCCGCCCTCTTCCCCTGGGTTGCTGGTGCAGAAGCGACTGCGGTCAAATGCAGTACGGTCGACGTCGTGCATATCCCGGATATTTAGCAGTGGTAACGAAGTTTCTGAGGTAGTGTCGTGGGCTCTTAGGTATTCCTTCTCCCTGCTATAGGTTTTGATGAGGACTTTGTATGTGCACACATATGTAAGATAAGGCAGCGAGCGATACCGGGGCACGTGCACCACGTGACGTGGTGGAATAATAGCATCCCCGCATGCCAGTGCGTAATCTGATACACGCATTACTGATAGTATATTGGGTTTTCTAGGGTGGGTAGTGGCAAATTCTCGCTCGCATAACTATAATGAGGATATCTCTTATCCTGTTGCCGATTACCGGACTCTTTGTTGATTGATTATTAATGCGTAGATCAAGGGAGGGACGGTCCCCGATGCGGGGACCACGGGGCTTCCTGTAACCAGGTAATACCATTGAATGGGTATATTCTGTAAACGTACTCCAGCGGAATTGAGTACCGCGTTTTCTGTTAATTGCACTACTTTTGTAGCTAATTACCTTTGTAATGCCACAACAAACACCTCAAACTCTAGTATATGTGCCTCCCCACCACCTACAAATGGGTAGTGTGCCATCAGGATGGCGAACCCTTGCCCATCTGCAGATAACTCCAAGTCCCATAGAGTGTTAGTCCGCTGAGTGTGCTTGCTTTGTGCTGAGCTTCACGAGGTAGATGTAGCGCCTAAATAGAGAGCTGTGTGAATGCACTAGCTAGAGAATAAAATTTTTTGCGCTCCCCAGCACCAGATCGCGGCTCTAAGCTAATGACTCATTGATAGGTTTTGAGTTTGAAGGGCGTTTGCGCGCTGATGCGATAGTCCAATATGCCTATGAACGACGAGTGAAGCTTTCTGCCTATTTTGTATCGCACAAAGTCATTAAAAATTGGTGGTATGAGCCAGTATACCTGCGTGCCACGAAAAGACTGCATGCAGATCTCATGCGCATGCTCGTGCATTACCGCCAAGAACCAGTGCGCACGTCCTTATATAAACCCAAAGGTACCCCCCGATTTGGTCTTTGCCACATATTGAACCCCCAGGATGGACAGTGCAAAGAAATACAGCTGTAAATGCGGGGTAGCTTTTACCAGCGAAAGAAGCCTCAATTTCCACCGGGGTAGTCGCGCATGCCGATTACGGGACCCTGAGGCGATACGCTTCACATGCGCCGACTGTAAATTCACAGCATATTATCAGATCACACTCGATAAGCACCGCCAAATTAGACACTCGTCCAAGATCTCGTTCCCCTGCAAGTGCGGCGACAAGTTTGGCGCGCTTGAGGCGCTGCTAGAGCACCAGCAAACGTCGCTGGGGTGCAAGAAATACCACACGTGCAAGCTGTGTGGTCACATCTCGCCCACTCAGGGCCAGCTGAACCGCCATTTTCGGTCGCATTCTGAGGAGAAGCCGTTTGTTTGCGAGTGCGGCAGGGCTTACCCCAGAAAGGATAGCTATTATCGGCATCAGAGGGGGTGCTCAAGCGTGAGTGCTAGCGAATTAAGTGCCAGTGCGGGCATAAGCGTGGGCACCAGAGGAGCAGCCGCCACCAGGCTGGGCCGCAAGGAGAGTGTACCAGGGGTACCCTCTGGCACCCCAGGTCCGATGACTAGCGCTCCTGTGGCCGCTCCACCAAGCGCGTCATCGTCTCTGCCCACATCTGCCGCCGCCCCGTCCCCGCGTGACGAGAAGCTGCCAACACTTTTACCGCCAGCTTCATCTCTGCCCCACTACAATAGTGACCCGCGGGTGTTTCCAGCCAACCCACCTCCCCCAATGGTACAGGTACACTCTCAGGTGTTTATGCCCCATTACTCTGGCCACTACGTGTGGATGAACCCCTCGCCTGCCCATCCACAGAGCGAGGCGCCTCCTCAGCCCAACCAGCTACTCAATCTGAGCTATCTTGCGAGCATGAAGAGGCGGATCGATTTGCCCGTACCCAGTGATCAGGACGTACCATGCCTGGAGTAAGTCATGGTAACCCAGTGGAGAGCCAAGTGGCTGGTGGCGATGATCCAGAGCTCATTTAGGCCTGTAAGACACATTCAGACTTCTGGAGCGCATCCCAATTACAAGCTGCACACTCATACATTACCTTTGTGCGCCATTGTTTTCATTGTCCTTGCGCACTTATACGCACCCTCGCGTACGTCCGGGCGTTCACCCAATTATACCCTCACAAGACGGTCATTGAGCCGCATTAGCGCTGCAATGAACCCACAATTCCTCATACCCTATTTATTTATATTTATAGTTTCATTTTTTTTTTGTTCTTACTTTCATTATAAAATTTTTACAACTGTCCTGAGGAGCCAAAGAGTTTGATCTGACCAAGTGACTACAGCAGGCGGCGAAAATACACTTTGAGGGCTCCAAATGGGCTTAGGCTGCTGCCGGGCTGTGTCTGAGTAGATGTGTTCGGTCGCACAAGTCACCTGCCGGGCCAGTAGCCTACTAGATCCTTCACCTGACGATATTGATTGGGCAATCGCTACTCTCAGCCTCGCTCAGCTCACTTTTTCATTTTTTGCTTCTTCACATGAGCCCTCAACACCTTTTGTTTGTCCTGGAGACTGCGCTTGGCTTTACCCTGGACATCGCGCTTGTGGATCATCATCATAAAATTCTTCTTGCGAGCCTTTTGCTTGTTTGTGGTACTGTGCTCCTTGGCCATGTGCTTGTTTCTGCGGCTTCCAAATTCGCGGTCCTCCTTGCCTTCGCGAGCAGCTGCGATCTTCTCTTCCCTATCTTGCTTGAACTTATTGGGCCCAGTCAGCTTCATGGCCTCGACAATTTCTTCGTTGGTTTGACCCATAGCGCGGCGCACACCGGCCTCAGCCTTGAGCTGATCGAGTTTGGCGAAATCGGCGGGCGTGAGAATCTCTGATGCCGCGAGTTTCTGGAGAGACGCCAGCTCGGTGCTTGCACCTTCCTCAGTTTCTTTCGCCATAGCTTCAGTCCCTGTAGGCTCGTCATCCTCGTCGCCAGACACCTCGTACTCTTTATCGCTTTCCACCGTCACCCACTCGCCATCGTCATCGTCGCTGTCTTGCTCCTCGTCACTTGCTTGCTCCCAGCCATCGTTGGCGGCTTCCTCAGCAGCATTGCTTGATTTCCAAGTCTCAAGAAGCTCAAGTCCCTCGATTCCGCCGGTCTGTACTGCGCCATACTGGGGTCTCTCGGCATTGCCTGACCTGAGCGCCATCTGCGCCGTCTTGCCGCGTTCACGCGTCGGGAGCATTCCAGGGTCGATATCACGGAAAAGAGAGATGAGACTACGCGCAGCCATCATCACCGTCTTTGATTTCGAGCCCTTGTAGGCGACCAAGTCGTGGAGTAGGGCCTCGTCAATTGCCAGAGGAGCGCGCGCCAAGATCTCACGAATGGTGTTGATTCCCGCCGCAGCAACCTCTGCAGCAACACCATCGCTCACAAACTCATCGGCGATCTTGCGAACCATCGGGTTGATGGCGTCGGGCGGCACAAGGTCGTGCGAGGATTGTGCCGCAGCAGCCATAAATTGGGTCACATCCCGTTGTTTGGGAGTCAAGTATTTGAGAAGATAAGAATAAATACCAAGAACAGTCAACTTGTGGGTTCCAATAAGCCGCGACACGAGGTTTAGACACATAATTTTTTGCTCGAGGTTAAAGCGCGTGTATCCAGCACCTGCGCCGGCCCCGCTGCTACTACTGGACCCAGTCAAGTGCACAGAGTACAGCTTGTCGCAAAATCCCTGTGGATCACGCATCAAGTGGATAGCAGAGAAGTTGAGGTGGGCGGCGTCCTTTCCAGGTCCTTTGAGCTTCTTGCGGGCCTGGTGCGCTGCCTGCTTGAACTTCTTGGCGCGTTTTCCTGTCTTCTTGCCGACCGTGAGCTTATGCCGCAAAGAATCCATGTCCAAGTCGCTATCGCTCTCATCCTCAGCCATCGCGTCTTCACGCTCCTGGTCGGCTCCCAAAAAGAACCGAATCGCTGTAGCGGCAACTTTTGTGTCTGGGTGCAATGCCGCCTGAATCATAATCTCAATCGATCTCGAATCGTCCCAAATGCCTCGTCTCCAGAGCTCGCGGACAATCTTGGTCGCCCAGAGGCCGTTGGTCTCAGCATTCTCAAGCAGATCAAACAATAGGACCTGTACCATTTTGTTGGTTTTTGGCTGCTTTGTGGGGGTGTTGATATTTTTGAGCATTGAGATGATTGCAGTGTAAATCTGGGTGCGCAGGTTCTTGGACTCAGTAGCGACCAAAACTGGAAATAGCGTCTTCATAAACTGCTCGTTGCTAAGGATCTCCTTGTTACGAAGCATCCCTATACATTGTACAATCTTGCTCGACAGCTCCTGCGAGAGAGCGTCATAATTTTCCACAATCAAGCCACACAATTCCTCAGGGAAGTCCGCAGTTTGTTTGGGGAAGCAACTGCACATTTGGGTGATGAACCCAATTAGTTCTGCAAATTCATCTTGGCCCTGTGCGCTGTGGGGGTTCGCCATGTGAATATTCCGCAGCGAGTCATAGTGCTGGTATTGTGTTTTGAACTCCTCACGGTACGATTCCGGGTCTCTTTTAATTAAATTTTGTAAAAGAGCTACATTAGTTGGCAAAACTGCCGCACGACTCCGTTTAGGCATTTCTTAGGTTTGGAAATTTTTCTCTTTGATGAGTGAGTTTGGAGAATCCAAAAAAAAAAAAAAATATTATGCAAGCCTGTGGGCCAAGTATTGGTGAGGCCTGGTTGGGACTATTGCAAGTCTACACGGGGTATTTATGTTGATTTACACCTTAGAAGTTCAAATAAAATGGTATGGGTGAACCCAATGTCTGGTGGAAGCAAACTCCATGGTATACCTGAAGAAGTGTTCATGCATGGAAGTCGCTTATGCATGATAAGCGAGCGCCTTGAGCAGTGAACGCAGCACTGGGTAAAATGATCAGGTAGCAACTGTGAGAGGTTTATAGCGTCAGCCAGTTCCAGACTCAGCTGACACCAAATCTTTTCGGACTCCCTGCTCCCTAATAACTCTGAGGCTTTCCCAATCAAGCCCCAACAGAGTTCTCGAATAATTATTGTATATAGTTTATGAAATCAAGATGCTAATTGGTATGTGGGCATTTTCAGGCCCAGTCCAGATGCTTATATTGGTGCTGGTGGCCCGTCTAGAGCGCTAGTTGATGCAGCGGGGCCACCTGGTACTGTAGTAGGCTGAAGTATCAATGCCAGCACCTGGTAGATTGAAAGTGCGGAATTAACAGTCTGGGGTTATGTGAGCCGGATAAAGAGGATTGAACCTATTTTCATCTGGGCCCTGGGGTGCTTAGCCCCGAATAACCTGGTCCAATTCAGGCAATGCTCGCTCAGCCCTCGTTGGCAATCCACTGGGACTTGATACTCTGGCGCTTCTCAGCAAATTTCCGCCAAGCTTCGTCTTCGTCCTCGTCCTCATCCTGAGCGGCCTGACGAACGGGCCGGGCGCGGTAATTGAGTTCATTAACAGATTGACGAGGAGTCATGGATCCACCAAACCCGGGAGAAAACGGTGGTGGCGAGTACGGTTGCGGCATGCCTCCGAAAGACCGAATAGACGGCGCACGAGAGTACCCTCCCATACGGCTGGCACTATCGGGAGTCATGTTGCCCGAAGCCATGTGCATGAGCTGGAGTTGCATCTCTGACATTTGCTGCATTTGCATCTTGAGATCGTTGAGCATAGGATTCGCAGGGGCAGGGGCCATCATCATTGACTGCCTCGAGTCGACGTGGGGCAAGCCGCCTTCAAAGATCATCGAGTTGCCAGAACGGCCTACCCGGTTGCGCTTGGCCTCTTCTTCGCGAGCAATCTCACCTACAAGGCCTCTACCACCAGCAAATGTGTTTCCATCGGCGAAAACGGGCGGGAGGGTGCGACGGTTGGTGTTATTGACCAGGCCCGAGCTAGAGCCAGAAAGACCAGGGTTGGCAGTGGCACCCGCTGCATTGGCACCTGCTGGTGTAGTGCTATCGAATCCGGCCATGTTAGGACTGCTCGGCTCGGTCTTCTTGTGGGCCTTTGGGAACCCGTGGGCTCGAAGAATGGAAAGAGGTACGTCCTCCATGATATCATCGTCGTTTTGCTCAACCTCATCAAACGTTGTGGAGACGATAGCCTCACCGCCGACCATTTTGTTCATCTTTTGGCGGTGGACAGAGAGATGGGCCTCCTGCTGCTGGCGAGCAAGTGCCACCTGCTGCTTTCTACGACGTTCCTGCTGCGTGAGCTCGATGTCGGCCTCCTCATCCTCATCGTCGCTGGTGGCTGCAGTCGAGATTATCGAGTTTTGTCGGTTCAGCATCTCCAGCGAGTTGAGCGACTTGCGATACGTCTCAAACTTATCGTTGGTCATGACAATCCCGGTACTAATTTCGGGCAAATAAGTGCGAGCCACACCCGCAGAGGCCATCTGACGGGTAGCAGCAAACGGAAGATCGTCATTGTCCTCCAGCTGGCGCTGCTGATCTTGCTGTACTTGAGACTGGCCCGAATGACGACGGCTCTTGTCCTGTGTCTGGCCCATGCTGGGATACCTCCCACTGCTTTGAGGTTTTTGCTTTGTGAAATTGATGGTCGAAGCCTGCTCCTGTACCGGGGCGAGTTTGGGCGCAAGCATCGAGCTGCTGCCAGTGACGGGGCCCCTTGGTTCGCCCCTTGCGTCGGCCGCATCACCCTGGCGCACAAAGGAGTTGGGCCTCCTACCTTCCTGAAATTGTAAAGGACCAAAAGTATCGCCGTCCTCAAGCGTAGGGCTCGCTTGGATGCTCTCCTCGTCGCTGTCGTAGGCCATGCTAGTGTTTACCGCACTTAGTAATCCGTTGATGTCTAGGCTGCTCGCTCTCAAGTCAATATCCCCGAGATTATGACTGAGCCCCGACGAGTCGCTTGCTAAACTTGGACAGTTCTCGGGAGATTGGTCCTTACTTTTACGTTTCTTGGCCCATTTCTTGTGCTTGAACATTCAGCGTTTTGTCTTTTGTCTGTTTCTCCTGCAAAGATTGTGTGCCTTTTTTGTACCTTTAAGCTCGCCATCAAAGGGGTGCTCGCCTGCATATATAATTCTCAGAGTGTTTCACCTGTCATGCAGTTGCAAACCTTTGTCCCGCATGGAATGCAGCGCATTGGCATGCTGTGTGAGCAAAGCGACCGATTTCAATGCTCTGTTCAAGGTGCCAGATACTATTTGTGTCTATATTACCCTTGGAGCGGCAGCTGCAGTGTTCCTGCATGCATCCTAAATTTGTGCTAGGGTAGGGGTATGGGGACAGAAGGACCCTTTGGAATTTATCGTGAAAATCGCAGGCACTAATGATGGCATCCAAGGCCAAAGATCTCTGCTGTCAAGATCCCTCGCACGTCTCCTCCAGGAAACCCTTTTTGCTAACCTCCGGTCTTTCCCCCTGGCATCCTCGAGTCTTCCTCATTGTCAGGCCACTGCAAGGTTGCAATATGACAGTACCAGCGCCGCTTTGCTCGAGCAAGACCTTAAAATGATCGTCTCGGTAATTAGTTGAACATTGCAAAAAGATTAAGCCAGTCAGAGGAAGCAGGGGGGAGGTATGGGGAGGCATTTCTAGCTGGATATAGCCTCCAGTCACCGAGATATCCTGGCCAATCCCCAACTCTCATCAAGAGCAGACTAGCAACTTAAAACTGAGCTACTTTGTCCATATCATCACTGACTTGTGGCCTTTTTTTTTTTTTTTTGAACAATACTCTGCCCGCAAATACAATCTCGACGTGATTAATGCATGTTTCAAAGTTTCTCGCTTGAGAACTCAAACCCGAATTACCGCAAAGAGTATGATGATCCCCCGCATGAGGTTTTTACACATAATATTGCTAGGACGGAGACGAAAGTCCCCTCAGTGCCGCGGATCTCGTGCCACGGTTGCCTCGTCTACGATTGTTTGCATATTTACGTGTTGGTGGCGGGCCCCTGCACATGGCAACTGACAGATAAGACCCACATTTAGTAATCATACATGCATAGCCGGGGTACCTGCATAACTACCTTGTTCACTGGCCGTTGTGGCGCTTTCAACAGGGTGAACAACGAGCGCGTTTTAACCGGCTTTTCACCTGGTGAACCTTGGAAACTGCTGGGGATTCACCAAAAAATATTCAGAGACAAAGCGATAAATGTCATGTAAACATGAAACTTAGGAGTATTCACTTGAACTTTAGGTTGAGCGTCAAAGGGTGCTAGTTAGAGTTCTTGCGGCTTTTGAACAAAGATAACGATGCGGATCTGGTCCTGATATAGACCTCATAGTGTATATTTTTATGAGAGTACGTAATCGAGAAGAATAGCAAGAGGCCATGGCTAGGCCAACTGGCTGTATTTATATGCACGCAATTGTTATCGCGTGAGTGGGTATCAACCAGAGTCCACTGTCAACTGCCTGGACATTTTGGGCGGGCACTCATTTGGTGGCGTTTTGCCACACTTTTTCTTCATGCTCCGTAGGCTCTATACTACTGGAGCCCAGGCACCTCGTCGCAAAAGCCCCAAATTCTCTGGCCGAGGCCAATTTAATCCTGAAACTCAGAAACATGAATACATCCAGGAGCACGACTACACAGTGACACCCGAAACCTACTTGTACCTCGAACGGGACAATGAAGAGATGTTTGATCGGTTTCCGCTGGTTAACAGCAAGATTCTCGAAAAACGCGTCTCCAAAGATCGTCCACAGAGAGTGCGAATGCTCGCCAGGGACTTTATCGATAATTCTCTCTATAGCTCCAAGTATGGGTACTTTTCAAAAGCGGCTGAAATTTATTCCCCTGGCATCCCTTTTGACTTTAAAAAAATGAAGAACGTTGACGAGTTTCTTGATGTTTGGGCCTCTGATTTCTCCACTAAAGTTACTGGGGGCCAGAATCGAAATCAGAGCCAGAGTCAGAGCCAGAGCCAAAGCCAGAGCGGAAAACCTAGCCAAGCTCAGCCCCAGGAGCACACCTCAATCGATATGAGGCCGAAAATGAGGCAGCTCTGGCATACCCCCACTGAGCTTTTCCATCCATACTACGGCCAAAGTCTTGCCCGATACATTGTCGAGAGTAGCGAAGACAAGGAGCCGCTCGAAATCTATGAGATGGGTGCAGGCAACGGCACCCTGATGGCGGACATTATGGACTATATCAAGGCAAATCACCCCGAAAAGTACAAATCAATGCATTACAACGTGATTGAAATCAGTCCTTCTCTGGCGTTGCGGCAAAGGGCCAATGCCGGAGCTCACGGCCCAAAAGTCAAGATTCATAACCAGAGCATTTTTGACTGGGAAAACGTTGTTCCCAATAAGTGCTTCTTTATTGCATTGGAGGTGTGGGATAATTTTGCCCACGATGTTGTGCGATATGATAACACCACCGATACTGCGCATCAGGGCTACGTTGTTGTCGATCAGCTAGGCGATTTTGTGCAGATTTTTAGTGATAAGCTCGACTCTTCCCTTAGGAGGGCTCTGGAGCTGAGGTCGCAAACCAACTTCAAGCCTGACCCTCGACTGGGAAGCCACCCATTATCACAAAGCCGGTGGTGGAGATACCTGCAGAATTATGTGAAGCCCTCACAGGCAAATCTCTCGATTCCTGAATTTGTCCCCACAAAGTACGTCGACTTTTTACACATTCTCAAAGACAAGTTCCCCCAGCACCACCTCTTAGCTTCGGATTTCACATATTTTGGTGATCGCATCAAGGGGTACAGCTCTCCTGTCACACAGACGTTTGTTGAGGGCAAACCAATCACAGTTTCGACCTTCATGGTACTGCAAGGGTATTTTGACATCATGTTTCCTACTGATTTCAAGCTGGCTCAGGACCTTTATACAGTGGTGACCGGCAAGCCTAGCAGGGTGAGATCTCATCAGGAATTTCTGGGGGAGTTTGCTGATAGATCCAAAACGGACACTAAAACGGGCGAGAACCCCATGATTGCATTTTATAGGAACGCAGCGTTCCTAACGACCGAGATGGAGGGCAAGCTGAGGAATCAAGCCAGCCTTTGAATATCCCAAAAATTGTAGCTCAAGGCCTGCCTGGCTGTTAAGACGCTTTTGGGTCCGTTTGCGCCGAATTTTTCATAGTGCGTCTCTAGGTGCGTCGTATTTCGCCAATCACAATTTGTGACAAAAGGATTTTACCGACGAGAGGCTTACATCTCAGGTGCCTGAATTCACGCGATACTCTTTAAGTAATTCCTATCTAAGATTTCTACTTGTGTATAATAAATACTAATTCTATAAATGCGCTTGGGTGGTATGGTCAACCAAGTCGTTAGATCACTGCTGGCTTCTCTAGATCCTGATCCGCGTGTCTGATCTATTAGCTCAAGACTCAATTTTTGTTTCCTCATCTTTAGGTGCCTTTGGATGAGGCAATAAGATAGGTTTCAAAAAGACATAGCTGTTCTCCTTGGTCATGATACCTGAGGCGGCATTATAAAAGGCAAAAACAGCAGAAGCCACAGTGAATCCGCCTGCCACTTTGGTTGCCACAGTATTTGGGGACAAGTAGCCAATGGACACAGTGAGAAGAAGTCCCAAAACAAAGACTAGAAGTCCACAAAAAGCAACAGTGGACTTGAGCGTGCAAGCAAGAGCACCAAATGCGAAGAACGTCCAAGCCAGGTTCCAGAACCCGAGCGCAGTCACGCACATGGCCGAGGCCCACTCTGAAGGATCGGCAAACCCTTGGGGCATCTGGCTGACATTGGCAGTGCAATAAGCAGCAAACGTCTCGGGGATACCAAAAGACGGGGTGTAGAATGCAGAAGTGGCCCACCAGTAGAGCCCAAAGGCCCCCAAGACACAGAGACCGAAATCGTTTTCGAGCATAAACTCCCACATGCCGCCTGTGAGCAGGCCGACGCCGCCCACGAACCAGCCCACGGTCACCACAAAATTGGGGATTGCTACACCCCGTACTTGCAGTAAAAGAAGTCCCAGATACATCGAGGCGACTGCATAACCAAACAGACCCACCGGTGCTTGTGAAGGGAGGTTGCGGGTAGGTGCGTAGTAGGTACCAGCACGGGCCAAACCGGCATACGCGTGTAATACTTCGTGAAGTGGGACCTGCGACCCCTGAATCTGCACGTGGTGCTCCCCGTCCTGAATCTTCTGTGTGAGGTCTGCACCGTCAATAGCCAGCGAATTTGCGCTGGAGTTTGAATTTGAATTTGTCACGAACTTTCCAGACATTGTTCCAGAGCGTTTTATGGGATCATGGGAGATCAAAGGCGCTTATATAGTGACTTTTTTCCCATTTATGCAAGCACTGTCGGACCTGCATTAAAGTGTGGAGATTCAACGCATTTTGGGGCGGAGAAAGGAGTTTGAATTCTCTAGTTTGGACAGTTGGTAGAAAGCTTCTCATTATAAAATGAATTTCTGAGATTTACAAACAATTGCAGCAACTATTTCCCCAGTCGGATGCATGCACCCCACACTTCAGTGCATAAGCGAGAAGGGCGTAGCGTTGAGAGTTATTTCTTGGTTATTGGCGGTAGATAGGAATGCTCAGGTTTCTGAACAGCTCAAACAGGCAGTGCTAATGGGCTGAGCTGTACTATTCCAAATCAATCTTCTTGATTCCCCGTAGTTGAGTGTTGCAGTGTGTCGCCAGTACCTGACACACTAGAGCGATACACAGCTTCTACGAGAGTCCTATTAGAAACTTAACTCCTCTTTTACATTTTGCAGCTATTCCCAGGTCTCTACGCCCTTTTCTCTTCTATTCTAGCATGTTGAGTGACATCATTCACCCCTCTGGAGCCACATGCACCAGCCAGGATTACGGTGATCTCTATTGGGTTAGTGTCATCGAAGGCAGGTATAGTGACGTTTTGTTTTTATGAAGGATATTTGTGATGATAGCTAGTATAGGAGCGTCTGGGGTACTTTTCGACTATTTACTATGTTTGTTGAATAATTGTCAATTTGGCTTTCAGCTGCTGGATAGAGAATAGCACATGCCATTTCTTGGTATAATTGAGCAATTTATGGCTGAGATTGGGTGTTTTTGGTGATCTGGAGGAGGCGAGGTGGGTAGTAATGAGTCGGATGCGTTGAGGTCTCTGAGCTGACAGGAAAGGGTGGAGAATTGATGTAGAGTGAAATCCCAATCTAGATTAGGATGGGACCCGTGTTGGTGTATGTTGAACTCCAATCAGCTGGCTTTGGAGTTCATGTCTCGTATTACGAAAAATATGAGTGCCAACCAGTGTGTACAAATGGTCAAGAATATACCTAACAGATAGAGCCAGCAACTGATTTAAGAAGCTGATTAAAGAACTATAAAGGTCAGGATTTGGCTTTTAAAACCAAGCTGAGATGCTTTTCAATGGCCACAGGAGTACCCATCAGGGAAGCACGAAGCTGTGCAACCGACCAAGGCTAGCACTAGTAAAGAGCAACAATGGGGACATATAGAAGCTCAAGGTAGAGTATTAGCCTATGTGCGCATGGAATCAGCGGCGCGGAAACCACTCATTACTAGGACTCCAGGTCGGTGTAGGATACAGGTTACACTTTACTCAAGGAACTTGCTAGGCAGTTGATGGACAACAAGGCTATATAGTGAACAGGGGCATCTCAACAAGCCAAGGTCATCATGGATCAGTTATAAGGCTTCTATATTGCATCATTTTCCGAAGAATCAAATCTGCAAGAGTACAGCAACCAAGCATGAGGCATGAGCAATTCTCTCCTGAATGAGACGTTTGTAAACTAATAATACCCTACATATAAACCCTTCAATGTTCAGATCTTTAGTTGACCGTTGCCAGGAGTTTCCGACTCCTGAAGAGAAGACTGCTGCTCCCTGCCTGATAGATTCAACAATCTGTTAAAACAAGATATATATTTAATCCTTTGCATGCCAGGGTATAGAGCTCTTCATAGATAGCTGTAGATTATTATTTTGGCTAAACGCTTATCTGGCTACTAATAGCTGTCATGCATGTACCTTGTCGGTCGTATCCAACAAACATTAATTATATCTATGACACACTTGGCACCGTTGTCCGTAAGCTGGTTTTTCTGGAATCACGGTGTTTAACGTGGTGATTCTATCGATATCAGCTTTGGCCTGGCCTCTTGCCAACTTGATAGCCCCCTCAAAAGTTCTTGACGCCGAGATTACGAGCTCAGAGTCCTGACGGTAATCTCCGAGGTATTTTAGACATTCTCCGCTGACATTCACGGCCTTTTTGACGAATTCCCGGTCATTCAGCAAGGAGGTAGGGCAGTGCGAAATTGCTCCTGGGAACCTTCTGATTACCCGGAAGGCAATATTTTCACACTCACGTACTTTACTAGAGCAAAACGCGAAAAACTCGCCGTGTGGTATGTGCTGAAGGAACAGGGACGCAATCACCGGGTCGCTGGCATACGGCTTCATATCTTCAAAAGATGGTGCGCAAACGAGAGTAAGAGGAAATTCAGTAAGAACCATTGTCAACAGCTTTCGATGAAGCCAGATTTCTGGAGGAAGCTTTACCCGAGGTACCTTGATGGTGCCGCTTTCTGTGAACAGACCATTGTACCAGTCATTTAAAGACTGGCTTTCCCAGATATTGTTCGACACAGTATTCTGAAGCAGTATATAGTTACCCGTCTTGGGAGTACTTCCCCATAGCGCTGAATTTGTAAAGTAGTTGTAGAAGTTCGTACACACTAGTGCCATATTGCATAAAAGCAACAGACCCTTATCAGTAGAGTCCATATATCCTAAGATCTTTTCAAGTAATTCTGGCGGCATATGGTTCCCTGTGAACGATAATGCTTTTCTACTACCATTCTTGGGATGCGAGGAGCGCTGGACAGGCTGGTGATTGTTGGTAAAATCTGTAGTATAGCTACTATTATCCAAGTTCTCTCCCTTTTGCTGCTGTATTCCACCCTCTCCATTCTTTTCAGACATGACAATGACAGTCGAATGGTCCGCTTTTGTACTTCATCTCAGATCTGAGACACGCACTGAGACATCAAGGATGATTCCAATCTAATGGGGAATTATTGCCGAGTGGTGGATCAACTGGTCTCGTGCGTGACGGTATGAACAAACGGGTCAATTATTGTGGATCGGCGACCACTACCTCACACGCAACATGTTTGCCCACTTTATATATGTAGATGTAATGCGCAGTCATAATTTCTATTATACTCAAATCATGCTATTTACAGGCTCACTGTCTGAGCAAAAAATTAGGGCACTAGGCAAGTCAGTACTTGGGTAGGCGTGTCCTCTAAAGGATTCTTATCTAGGTGAGCTAGCTATGAGCTCACATCGATTTTGCTCTATCTGATGATAAAGATAAGAGCAGATGCTCTGCACTCTTTTCGCCCTGCCATCTTATCCCAGCACACCAGGGCATGGGCATTGGCCTCTGTTCTGAAGCGGCTCGAGCTATGGAGACGCGCCAGTCAGGGGTCCTAATACCACCGGCTAAAGTCAGTAACAACAATGACTTGGCGTAAATCATGCTGGAGAAACTTCAGCGTAGCAAGAAAGCAGGAATGTACAAGCTAATGAGTCCATGATGGAGCAGCAGTTGGGCATTGAGTGAGACTCGAGGCGGTATTCAGAGCTCACTGAGTAGAACTTCATTTAAACAACTCCCCGTTCGAATTTCAGATCCATTTTGCCCTTTTTGAGAAGATACCCAGGGTTTCCTCATAGCGTTCAAAGTAGTTTCTCTAGGGTCACTTTAACATCCCAGAAGACTCAATCACTCATGGAGGTTCCTCCTGGAGACTATAGGATTACTTCATAAGTACCAATATACCTTTTAATATGAAATTCGAGCAGACCTGACGCGCCGAATGCCGCCGCCCGCGATCACCTCTGATTACTAAGCACACCTATCACCTTGAGCCAGTCGAGATACCATCAGGGGGAGGTCGGGTAGCTTCCCGAATGAATTCCTGACAGTCGTGGTTGGTCTTTTCATCCGAAGCATAGTACTGCTGGAGCAGCTTTCCGTCCCCGTCCTCATCGTTATAGTCAGCCACCTCGAAAATTGTTCTTCCATCCTTATCGGTACCATTAACCCGCAGCCCATGCCCTGCGACTGAGTTTGGGCCCTCTACAACGTACAAAATCTCTTCAAATGGTAGCTCCAAAACAGACATTCAAAAAGCTTGGTAATCAATGAGGGAGCTTATCGCTTTTGCATGCTTCCATATTTTATAGTGAGAGCCCAGAATGCAGATCATTGGTGGCGACAAGCCATGCAGTGCAGTGCAGCTTTTATGCATCGACAGTAGCGCATGATAAGGGTCCAACGCTTGGAATGGGGAGGCACGCGCACCCTGCAGCGGAATGCATGCAAACCCATTCGATCGATTTGTCGATATTGGTAGTGCCAATCGCATATTACATGGCGCTTGATTTAGATATCTTTATACTTTTTCGACGAAGGAATAAAGATTTGATGTCCCTTGTATTGATTGAATGGCCCGAGACTGGTATTAATCGCTTCTGCATAATCTAATTACTAGCCTCGATAGCCGGCAGGAACGCTGATCCGGCCATGAAAGGTAGCAATGACTAATTATTAGCTGATTGAGGAAGCGCAGCCAGATCAAGATACCCTGGCAAGTGCTGGCTTTGTCAGGCAGATACTTTGATTCTCGCTTAGGCGCTTGCTATGCATAGTACGAGAATATACGAATTCCCATGGTTTAGAGGGTTTTGGTGAATCCAGAGCTTACAAAAATACTGGATTCTGTACAGGAAACAACTTATTTATTGTCTATCTATAATTAATATGATATTTGTTGGCTTGTTTAATTTTTCATTTTGCTCCTGTTTTTTGGTTTTTCTATATTGGTCGCCTTCAACTCGATCCTTCCTTGATGCCACAGCTATCACTTGTCTACGCCCAGCTGGGCTTGCAAATTTTAACACAGTAATGGTGATTTCTGTGCCATCTCCACGCACCCCGGCACTTTGGGCATGCACGCCCACATCCTCGGGTAGTGGCACAGAACTGGGCGCATCTTGAAGCTCTTTTGTCGAGCATACCCCCGTTATCTGGCTCACGTTTGACCACCGGGCTCGTCTGATCTACGTCGAGGCTGGCACCTTCAATGAAAGACTGGCACTCGGGGTCAGTCTTTTCGTCCAAGGCATAATACTGCTCAAGTGGTACGCCACTTCCATCCCCAACAGTATAATCAGCTACTTCAGAGACTGTCTTTCCATCTTGGCTGGTGCCAACGACTCGCAGCCCATGCCCGGCGGTCGCGTTGGATCCCTCAACTACGTCTAGAATCTCGGCAAAGGGTAAATCCTGGAGAGCGAAAGCAGCAGTAAGGAAACAGGAGACTAGTTTGGTCAATATTGATGTGGTTTATAGAGTCCTCGTGAGCTAGTCTCTATATAGTTGGTCGGGCATGTCAAGGTCGATCAAAGCGTCATGATAAGATTCAACAATAGTACTGTAGATCATGATTCAGACCAATTTCCATTGCAGCTGCATGGGGAAATGTGCATACTGCCGTCTCCACGGATGCACACGCTATATCTCCCGGGTTGTGAAATCTGCTTGCTAAGATTTCGCTAGTGTCAATGTAAATAATGGCTTCCAAAGCCTAAGTGAGTAATAAATAACCTAATTAGTACTGAGAGGAAGTTCGGCATAGAGCAGTGAGCTCAACAACACTACAATGCCACCACGATACCGCGCGCTAATGTTGCCACTTTGCAATTTAGCTTGGACGCACGGAATTTCCTTGGATTGTTAGAATATAATGGTCTAAAAATTCAAGCTAGCTTCCTGCTTATCTCCTAGGTTTTGCCAAACTCGCAGAAAAAGGATCCAAGAGCTGGTCTCGGCACCTAGTGTCTAATTAAAGTTTGTGACGGATACAGATACATACTTCACTGCTACAAACTACTGCTTTATCTCCTTATTGTCAGAATACTCGTATGCACCTCCATGTAGATCCATATGTACGGGAAAACGGTCATATGCTCGTGCACATCTTTCACCGATCTACTGTGATGCTGGTGCCTAAAATTTGGAGTGAATCAGGAGCCCTTAAGCAGCGAGTTACGTAGTAAGAGCTTTGAAGAATTTCAAGAAGGGGGTTCTCGCAAAATAACTCAGGAGAAGGTGGGGTGATGTCTGTAGTGACCGGCAGCAAGAAGCATGGGGAAGCACGGCTAGAGTGGCAAAAATAATTGAGAGGGGACAGCGCTTCTGAAAAAAAGTGGTCAGCGTGCCGAGACTATACCTGTCCTTGCCGTTATTCCCGGGGGCTCTCCCAATAATTGGGGAATGTTGTAGTTAAGGGTAAGATTGGGAACGCGATCGATTCGATGGCGAACCGAAGGAGATATGAGTTAGCGCGGGAGCAAAGGACCCCAGTGCCGGGGAGGAGCATTATGGGGACGACAGAGGCAGCGTCCCCTCGATAAAAGGAGCAGAATTCGAACGTGACATGATCACTATATTTAGAGTCTTATCTGCTTAATGCTGCCGATAAATGCACACTAGCACGCGTATATGCACGGCAGTGCGTTTAACTGCATCCACAATTTTCCGATCTTCGCTGCTCTTATCAAGACCTTCCACAAGCACAATTCGGCACCGAGGGGGCTGACTAGATTTATAACCGAGATCTACGACAATATTCACCCGTGAAAAACTTCTCGACCTCCTCTCTCTAAACGTTAAAGTCAGCAAATAATGCCTGCCAGATTACGCCAGGGTAGTCTGTATCCTAGGCAAACTACCATGCTATGGAAATCCAATAATTTGCCGTAATCAAAGCTCAGCATGACCATAATAGTTGTTGTGCATACCTGCTTCTATATGGGTCGGAGCTTCACAAGGGTTCTTTCACAGGTGGCACAATAAGCTCAATGATACGTGAGAATTGAAGTGACGAAAATATATTTGGAATCGGTGCAAGGGCTTCTGGCCCTTAAAGTCAATACCGGGCGCATGTAAAATCCTGGTACCTATCGACTCTATATTGAGGCCGTCATTTGGGTAAACCCAAAGAGCTTGTGGTTGAATAAATGTCGAAAAGCTGGGTTTCTAGACAGAAATGTAAAAGGTCAGGCAGCTGTGTGATATGCCATTATCATGACAGCTCAGGAAACCAAAGCACGGGTGAAGCCACCAAGGTGAAGGAGATTTCATCTGAATTAAGAAGCTTCTACGACATACAAAGATTAGATTAGCCGCCATAGGAGAGAAATGAAAATTATTTGAAACTGATAGAGAGCATGGTGGCCAAACTAACTTGACCTTGTACTATATATACCTAAACAAAGCCTTCATTTTTTGTTGGACACTTCATTATTAGAAATTACGGGTTTCTACATATGATACCGGGTCAGGTAGCTCTATACGCTGCTCAAAAGAGTTGCAGACGGGGAAGCCAAAAGTCCTATGCCTACCCGCTTCATAACAGCAAGTGACAGTGTGAGTGTAACAAGACTAAGCGATCCTATGGAAACAAAATGTTATTGGCAAATACCTGGCCTACCTTCTACAGGCTCTCTGGATCGTCGCCTCTTCTAGTTCAAGCACTAGGAGTCAGGTACAAGTCTAGATTGAATCCTGCTCAACTGTTTTAGCGGCATCACTTGGATTTCTAATAGATGAGAGGAATTATCTTTGAACGTGTTTTCTGCCCTTGAACCACGGCTGTGCTCGGGATTCGGATACAGTTCAACCTTGTCGGGACGCGGGCCTAGTTTAGCTTATTGACAACCGAAAAAGCTACCAGTATATGCAAAAAAATACTCCTGTGTGTAAATTTGAGAGAACAGAGTCAAAATATGGAGTTTTCCTATCATGCAGATCAGTGCATACTGTCGAAGAGGCACCACTGTTGTGTAGAGGGAATAAAGTAGCAGCTCATAGCAGCCAATTCATGATTTAAACTAGAACAGGTGGTTTTATGTAGCTATAAAGAGGTCAAGCCTTTGCAATTGGTTGCGTCACCCCAGTTTATTTGGTTTGAAGAGTACACTTTACCCTAGCACAACCATGCATGAGATATGCACTTACAAAGACTTGGATTAAAAGCACTTGTAGACAGTGATAGAGGTATGTCAAGGCAGATTGTCACTTAGAGTATTCTGAAAATGCAGAATATTGTATTCAAATAGCCCTGAAAGCCCTAAATCGCGTGATCACGTGACATGTTTACAAGCGACCAAAACCGCTAATTAAAATTCCCGAATTCGGGCGTCTGGTGTAGTTGGTTATCACATGTGCTTAGCATGCACGAGGTCAGCGGTTCGACTCCGCTGTCGTCCATTCTTTTTTGCTTCCTCAGTTAGTATTTATCAACCCACCAAGTTGCCACAAGCGTGCCAAGCCTAGCGCCTCCTTTTGCTCAGCTCACTATAGAGGAACCTACAGCTGAAAGAGCTTACGTTTCAAGGGGACGTACTTACCATGGACAAAGTTCAGCAGAGCATATCCGCATGGAAAGAGCTTGGATTTGAGGATCTACAGAAACTTTTAGATGAGCAAGGACTCAAAATAAGCGAGTACAGCACTGCCGGCAGCGCCACCCGCAAAGAATTGAGTTCCAAGACCAAGGAGTTTCGGAAACTTGAGGATGAGGAGAAACTCAAGCAACACAAGTCGCTGTTGAAAATGTACCAACAAGAGATCGATACGCTAACGAACCGCACTAAATTTGCTGAATCGTGCTTTCTCTCTGTTTACAAGCAGCTTGCTGAAGCGCCCAACCCACTGCCGCTGCTGGAGCTGGGGGCAAGCGCTGGCGGGGAACTGGAAACCCTGAGAGCCAGGAACCGCGAGCTTTCAGAGCAACTTGCACAGCAAAGTGACTACCAATCGCTCAAAAAACAGCTCGCCAACCAGGAGAAACTTATCGCACAGCATGTCCAGGCTAAACAGACCGAGCTCGAAGCCTACTGGGATGAGCGCCAAAAGGGGTGGAAATCAAGGGAACAGGAGCTAATCAAGAGTAATGATGAGTATCGCAGCGAGATTGCGATCCTTGAAAACAAGCTCGAGCGTGGAGGTGAGGGCCAGGAGGCTGCCACGAGCCGTAGTGCCCAGGTGACTGCGCTGGAACGGGAGCTCGAGCGGTCCCAGGTCAAGATTGCCTCACTGGATGCTCGTGTCGCTGATTTACGCGGCGAACTCGAAAAAGAGCGCAACGCACACAAGGACACCTCGCAGCAGCTTGCTCTGGAGAATGAAAACACCAAGCTCGCGTCGCGAGTCGAGAGACTTCAGTCGCAACTGACAGCCGCCACATCCAGTTACGCCTCTGAGAGACAAGACCTCGAAACTAAGCTCGACCAGGCGCGCACAAGTCTTCAGCAGGCTCAGAAACGCGTCGCACAGCAAAGCGACTACGACCAGCTGCGCAAGGAGCTCGAATTCTTGCGCCAGATAGAGTTTGGCGGTGAGGATACGGCTGGGTCTGGCGAAAACAGCGAGGCAATGGATATTCTCAAGCAAAAAAACACAAAGCTCCAGGACGACCTCAAGAACCTGCGCATCTCCAATGGGAAACTCACAACCGAAAACGATGGCCTCCAGCAAAGCCTTACGGCAATCCAGGAGCAGCTCAAGAGTAGTCGCCAAATGGTTGAACGGCTCGAGGGCGACCTGTCGACCATGTCGCGTGACGAGACGTTTAGCACTATTTCCGGGTGGACAGCTATTCCGAGACGCACGTCGCCGGCAAGCTCAATCAGAGGCGCAGGTGCGGGTGCCGGAGGGGGTCCAGGACCTATTTCTGTACGCGGTGAGGGGACGTCAGGCGCTCCCATCAGTAACGACGTCCTCACCATTATTACCCAGCAACGCGACCGGTACAAGGATCGCGCTTCCGAGCTTGAGGAGGACCTCCACCGGTGCAAAAACTCGGTGACCTCGCTAACTAAAGATTTGGAGGCGCTCAAAATCGATAACCGCGACCTATACACCCAGCTGCGTCAACACAACAAGGCCGGCAGCGATAGGTTCAAGGGAGTCTACAATGAAGAGATGTCAAATTTCCACACGGTCAAGTCTTTGGGGCTTGATCGCCCAGAGGGTAACCCTGCCGACCAGGTATTTTTCGCAATTGTCAAGAAGACGGTGATGGAGCGGGGGTACCGGTATGGAGTGATGGGCTGGGCCATTTTGGTACATTTGCTGCTGTTATGGTTGAGTGTGTAGGAGTCTCTGAGCAAGAAAATGAGGTCAATTGGCTGAAGTACTGTATCGATTCAAGGCTCTAGTGACACTAATAAACCCCGAGGGCACCGGCTAGTTTGAGGACATTAAGCTCTTTTTACCACCGCAAGTTTAGAAATTTTATGACCTATAAGCATACAAACTCTGTAATTAACACTATTTAATTGTAAGCCGGCGGCATACCACTAGAGGGACCCACCAGAGGATTTGCACCCGCTAGCTCTAAGAAAGAAAAGAGAGCCAAAGTACATGATGAGGAATGAGAAGATCCAGATCTCAACCCAGCATCAGAGTCAGAGCAGGAGGCGAAAACAGGCCCAGACTCAGAGGGCGAAGTAGAGCAAGTTGCAGTCCAACCCAATGAGGCATTGCGCGCCCTTGGAATCAAGCGTGCTCAATAAAAAGAAGCTTCCGAAAGCTAAAAGTGTATAATCAGATTCGCCAGACATGCGGGTAAGCTAGCGTATGATGGATCATAATGTGGGTCGATGATGTTGTGGGTCTTCACCAAGCTAAGCAAAGTTCTCACTCGCCTGTCAACTTGTACTAGAATTGCTAGATAGTATATTAGAAACTGTGAGCTTTGCTCGGGTATTTGCTAGCTATGCTCGCTCAACCCTCGTAATACGTATAATTACTATTTTTTATGCTTAAGCAAGCTGACGCTTGTGGGCGAGAAGACGACCACGCTGGCGACCAGTCAAAGCAGTAGACTTATGGGTAGGGGCCTTGGCGATCTCCTCAGGGCCCTCAGTGAGGTGGATCTCAATGTGGGAGGGGCAAGAGCGGTAGGGGTTGATACGACCGTGAGCACGGAAAGTACGTCTGCGCATGTTGGGGGCCTGGTTAACCTGAATGTGGGAGATAACAAGGGCCTCAGTGTTGAGGTTCTTGGCCTCGGCGTTAGCCTTGGCGTTCTGGAGAAGCTCAGTGACGTACTTGACGGACTTGACGGGCCAGCGGGCCTTGACGACACCGAACTCCTTACCCTGAGCAGTGCGGCCAATGGAACCGGCGTGCTTGCGGAAAGGGATGGCACGCTTGTGGTCAGTGACGGCCTCGAGGTAGGTGAGGGCCTTGTCCAAACGCCAGCCCTTGATGGCCTGAGCAGTGGCCTGTGTGTTCTTAAAAGAGGTACGCAAGTGACTGCCACGGGCGCTGGCGGTAGTAGCAGGGTTCACAGGCTGCTTGGAGTAGCGAGTCATTTGGGTTGTAAATTTCAACGAGTGAGTGGTTTATTGTGTTTGGTGTTTGGAGTGTCAGCCCTAGGGCTGTGACTAATCAACTCAGGAACGGACCAGGAGAGCACAAGTCGGGGGAATTCCACTGTATGCGAAATCCAGCGTATTCATATACTACAATGTACACGTTAATGTATACTTATCGGCATAGATATAGGTAGGAGCAAGAACTTATTCGTTTATGGATTCATTTAGGCTTTATCTGTGGGGTTATGTCATGCGTGCTGATATAATTTAGAAGAAGCATGCAGGGGTCTTGATAATGATTGGCCCCCTTCCTCATAACCCCCCCTATACTCGGGTGCTAAGTTTTTTTTTTTCAGTACCCTAAATTTCAGGCTTACCAAAAAAAAGTTTCCTTTGATATACAAAATGGCTTTTCAACAAAGAGGTGGCCGTGGAGGCGCCCGTGGAGGTGCTCGCGGTGGTTTCGGTGGATCTAGAGGCGGCAGCAGTTTCGGCGGTCGCGGTGGTGCTCGTGGCGGTGCTCGCGGTGGTGCCCGTGGTGGTGCCCGTGGTGGTGCTCGCGGTGGCCGTGGCGGTGCTCGTGGAGGCCGTGGCGGTGCTGCCAAGGGTGCGGCTGGTGGCTCCAAGGTCGTCGTCGAGCCCCACAAGCACGGAGGTGTTTTTGTCGGTCGTACTGGCAAGGATGATTTCCTGCTCACCAAGAACTTGACCCCTGGCGAGACTGTCTACCGCGAGAAACTCGTAAGCGTCGATGCTCCTGGCCCTGAGGGCACTACCACCAAGGTTGAATACCGTGTTTGGAACCCCTTCCGCAGTAAGTTGGCTGCTGGTGTCTTGAACGGTATTGATGATCTTTTCATGGGCCCCGGTAAAAAGGTCCTCTACTTGGGTGCCGCTTCCGGTACTTCAGTTTCCCACGTTGCTGATTTGGTTGGCCCCGAGGGTGTTGTTTACGCTGTAGAGTTCAGTCATCGCCCCGGTCGTGACTTGATCGGTATGGCCAAGAAGCGCCCTAATGTCATCCCCATTATCGAGGATGCTCGTCACCCACAAAAGTACCGCATGCTCGTCGGTATGGTCGACTGTGTTTTCGCCGATGTTGCCCAGCCCGATCAGGCCCGTATCATTGCACTTAACAGCCATATGTTCCTCAAGGACGGCGGCGGAGTTGTAATCTCCATCAAGGCCAACTGTATTGACTCTACCGTTGAGGCTGAGACCGTTTTCGCCCGTGAAGTCCAGAAATTGCGTGAGGAGCGCATCAAGCCTTTGGAGCAGCTCACCTTGGAGCCTTATGAGCGTGATCATTGTATCGTTGTTGGAAAGTATATCCGCAGCCAGTAAAAAGGACAGTAGTAGCATAAAGCATACGATGTAATTATTTTGATTGTAATATTGACCGGGGGTGGAGTGAACACAGCGAGCACGCATCATGACGAGGACTTGAATTTACTCGCTATGTGCCAACGCCAGACTCTGCGGAACCAATATGGTTTCGGAATGCTTCATTGCTCTAAGCTTGTGGTTTTGAGCATATTTTGAATACAACTCGCTTGCAAAGCCTCATGTATTGCATATGCATGATGCTCGCTTATATGCGACCATGGTAGTTTTTCAACTACTCTCTATTCCACTCTTATCTCCTCTTATCACATGTGCGTTGCATGCCTAGTCAGATAGATTTAGACGAGTTTCGTGTTCCTTTTACTATCGAATGCACCTAATAGACTACACAAGCTACCTACCGAACATACCTCGCACACATGTCCAGTGTGGCAACACCTTTATATTGTGGAGAGCAGTCAACCGCTAAAATTTTTTGAATTTATTCGCTTAAACCGCTAAATCTACGAAGAGTCTCTCAAGGCTGGCCCCTTTTGCCAGGCTTCAGTTTCAACACCCCCCTAAGACCCTTTTAGAGGCCTTGACCATTTCTCTGTACTTTTCTGAAATACCAATAGCTGTTTGATGTTTAGATCGTTTCTGTCGTACGCCAAAAACCGACGGGAAAACATATTCCTTCTCTTTTTGGTGGGCTCACTCGCTTCCGAGCTCATGTGGATTATTCGAATCCGCAACGAACGAGAAGTCATTAAAACAGATACTCAAACACAGCTCAAATTAATGGATAGAATAATTGGCCGGCTGAACAAGGGTGAGCAGGTTGATATTAAACATGAATTGATGAAGAAGAGTTCCGACGATGCAGACTACCAGGATATTCTGGACTCGATCAAAGATTTAGATCAAAAGTGGCGAGAGGAAACAAGTAAGGCTGCTCAGGGTGAGACTATAGAAGCAGCCAGGGATCTTACCGCCAGTAGTGAGGTTACACATGCAGAGTACACAAAAAGTGATACAAGTGACCCACATGGTGGAAGCGACCCACAAATTAAACAGAGCCCACCTCTGACTCTAGCAGAATTACGGGCACCCCAATCAAGCAGCTCAAAGTTCCTTTAGTCTAGTAAATTTGCGCATTTTGAGGCGGCTGTTGGGGCCGCAGCACCTCGCCGTGGCCTAACCGGTTAGATAGCACATCTAAGTCTATAATATGTTGGGCATGGCAAAGCCTTTTGGTCTCAATGAGGTTTGATCGCTTGCTGTGCTCGCTTGCCCTCTATAAATAATTATAAAACATCCACCCCGGCGACTGCGCTGCTCAGCAGCCGAATGGCCGCGCTTATTACCTCGTGCTCGCTAAACAGTTTGAGGTTCGATACATAGCTCTTGAGGAGTTGTGCGTACCGAGGCCGCTTATCTGGATCACCCACTATCTGCATTAAAGCGGCAAAGACCCCGATCAATGCGAAATTGTGGGCGGCGTTGAATGTGTACAAGTTTTGTACATGCTGGGCCTTCATCCCCATTACAAGCTCGATAGCAGCCACCAGTCGTGACTCGGCAGCGGCTTTACAGATTTCCACTAATTGCGGGTCGCTAATGGTCGTGTCATGCATTTTAGTGATAATATAACGGTGCAATGTAATTTCGGCGGAAATATACGAGAGCTGCTGCGAAAACCCGGCAAGTTGCACTACGCTGGGTGGATCAGTGGAGCCTGACCCCACTGGAGACGCTGCAGATGCAGAGGTAGAGGCCCCACCGGACCCACCAACACCTCCCAACTCAGCATGCAGGTCCTGATGAAATTTCCGAAGGTTCATTTGAATGGGCTTTACATGCGCCAGCACTTCCTCAAGCGTCGATGCTGCTGGCCCTCTGGAGATGAGGTTGTGAATTTCATTGATAATGGAGCTGAGTTTGCACTGGGCCATGTAAAGGGCCACCAGGGGTGACTGCATACCGTCAAGCTCGAATAGATCATCTGCGAGCGGTGTGAGCTCCCAATTTTTCTCTTCAATTTGTGAGGGCAGCGATTCCTGCAAGCAGACCCACTTGTTTTGGCCAAACACGGCCCAAGCCAGCCTAATCCTGAGCACACGCTCCCATTTGGGCAATTTCCACCCCAAGCAGTTTGTGTTGAGACTGAGCCGGTAAGCCAAGTTAGTGATGACGCTTGATATTGCCATCGTCTGGCTGTTTGAATTTGCGCATTGCAGCAGCAGGAGTCCTGACTGGATCAGCGATACGTTGGGCCGACCCGAGGCAGCGAAAAAGGAGCTTACTGCCAGCTGGTAGAGCGAGTCATGCAAATGCCCAGGCCGTGCAGTAGTGCACAGATCGTTGTTGTGGTACCACCACTTGAGGCCTAAGCAGTAGACGGCCCCCAGCAGCGACGGGGTGATTTCACGGTAGTTGCGCTGGTATTTTTCAATGAATACTTTCTCGTGCAGAATAGGGTTGACAGGTTGGCAGTACTGGAAGTAGCAGTTGACGAGGGCCCACCCATATGGCGATACGGCCCGCTCGATCTCCTCGCTCTCGGCGACCCACCCGCCGGAATCGCTGCGCACGATAAACAAAGTATCGGGCGAGACCCGTCGTAGGCTCAAATTGGGGCTTAACTGAGCCTGACTGTTCTTATCGAGCCCCACAGTGTTGAGCACGGTGCGATCAAACAAGGTCGAGTCGGCCACAGTGAAGCTCGACCGCGGGTGCTGCAGCGAGAGGGTTCGTTTAAGCAGGCTTTTATTGGGTAAGTTGGAATAGTCGTCGACGATCCGGTTCTTGGGCTGCCCGAGCGGTTTTTGCTGGGTGGACTTTTTGCTGGCGCCGGTAAATGTACAATCGACGTCCTCCATTTTGCATCGAAAACATTTGGTAGAGTTCTCGAGTATATAGCATGCGGTTTTGCGTTTACGGCATTCGTCGCAGGCCCTTACCTTGAGATCAGTGGACCGCGCCCCCTGGATCGGTGCAGCTAGACCTGAACCAGAGCCCGAGACCGAACCAGAACCAGAGGGTCGTTGCCCCGGACTGGGCTGTGAAAGGGGGGATTCATCGAAATCGCTCGCAAGACTTGCGTCTAAAAACTGGCTCGGATCATCTCCTTTCATAACGTTCGATCAATTCCCGACAAGAGCTCTGCTTTAAAGCACCCACTAGGTAGGTGTTGATATTTGACTCTTACATTTTGCCCTAACCCCTGAAATTTTGCATCCGGGGGTTGCCAGGTTTCGCGGGGAATGCCGAGCACCAATTATGGGGAAGAAAGGCTACAGGGAATGCTAATGAGCGCATCTGTCAGCTGCTTGGGCAGATTCTCGAGTGCCTAGAGTTTTACGACCAGAAGGTTGTGTGGGGCTGACGAGATGGCAACTTCAGGTACCTTAATTGGGGGTAAGGTACGTGACTTTGCGAAAATTTTTATTGGTGTTGGCTTTGTTGATACAATTGAGGTCGTCTAGGGGCTTTGCAACGCGTAATGTGATCTTTAATGCTCGTTCAGGAGGCATACCAGAGACTCTATGAATTTCTGCCAATGAGCCGCTGATAGGATAACAGCCAATGCATTTGCCATAAAATTAGCTAGAAAAGGGCACCAGTGCATTCAATTCCACCTGAAACTGAGACTGGCCCTTATCACTACTCATTACCCTTTCTAGCTTTTAGTAGAGATAAGGCGCTTATGCGTGGGTAAGAGGGCCTCGAATGATGCAGATACTGTGCAGATGCTTTAAATGAATGCAAAAGCATTATACCCAGTCCGTCCTGTCGTGTACACACTCTTAGGGCTGTTCAGAGTAAAGATGCAAACATCAGAGTTCAAAGCACAAAAAAGCATTGCATCAGCACCCGGCAAGCATTATAGTAACTGTGAAGTGTGTTTTCCAAGGACCAAAACCACCCTGTCAGTACACATCTGGCTAGTGGCTCACAACACAAGAGTCCGGTCTCGACTCTTACGATCTGGGACACAAATAGCAGTTATAGATACATGTATAGAAGTGTACAGCACATACCAGACTCTAGAAGCTCTGAATACGCGTAGAAGACTCTCTTGGGAGGTTCATATAAACTTCCAGGTAGGTAGCCTTTGTAGTACAGGTCAGGCCATGAATCGACAGTGAGCCTCATAAAAAACAAGTGATTAGAATAAACCGAATTTCTTAGAGATTCAGGCCAAGCCTCTTATTCTCGCTCAATCGCTGATAAGTTTGGCTCACCACACTCGTGGCCTCTTCCCATCACCTAAGGTATATAACTCAACTTTGAAGCCTCTATCATGTTTTGTTCAAAGATACTCTGCGATAGACTTGAACAACGCACCAATGACCTTTTCTTCTTTGAGGTTGGAGTCCAATTAGCCCGTTGCTGAAGGCAGGCTTAAGTTTACCCAGCACGTCAATTAACGCCTCACGCTATGACAAGCTCGAAATTTCTGTAAATTCCGGCTCCTCTATCGCTGCCGAACCCAGATTATATTCACTACAGCTCATTGTCTTGAGACTGCTTGCTTCAATATAGCCCCTAGGCGTCACTACACGGACAGATGACTTCAAAAATCTCGATTCCGTCCATAATGCTGGGTTTGATATTCTAGGGTTGCTTTCTTTCTGTCTGCATACACACTGCATGGTTCCTGCGCAGACGCTCGGACACTAATAGCAAGCAATCCGTGGGTGCTCGAGCCCGCAGAACTAGAGAGGTTCACTACGCAGGCGCGGCGAGGATTACATGCATTAGCAAGTCATATATTCTCTTGATAGCAACGAGGTTTTGGTCCTGACGCGTCAAGCCATACATATACCGAGCCTGTATAGGCAAGTCCAGGATTGTTCTAACCGCGTGTGCTATCGCTTTACGTGCTGCTCTTGCATACCCCGTGATCATTTGGCAGTGGTATCACTTAAACCCAGGAAGAGAAGGAACACGGGTACCCATCTGCAAGGAACTCTCCCTCCCATACCCGTTGCCTATGATGTGAATGTCGTTGTCGCACACACACACATACTCAGCAAGCCGAGTATAGTATATAGTGGGAAACACCAAACACAGGCTTACCGGAATGGAGCTGATACACCGCTGTTCAATAGAAAGATTACACCGGTAGCCCAGAATCTTACACTGTGGGACCTGAGAGATTCGATGGATTCTCGAGTGTGCCCTACTTTGACCAGACTACCGTCGTACCTTACACCGGTTATATCACCTATTTCCCTATTTACCCGGGAGTCGCCGCCACCGCGTCTACCCAGAGAGCAAAATACTGCAGGCTTCTTTGTCTCACCCTAGATATATCATTGTAGATCAGATAGTTGATAATAGTAAAATCTGAATCATCACACTAGAGCTGAGCTGCAGATGAGCCCGCTCAAAGTGTTTACTTGTAGCCTGTACTTTAGATGTTGCAAAATTGTGAAAAAAGCAGTCATGGCTAGCTTCAGGCATATGCGAGCTGCTGCTTAAGCTTGGTGAGCCCTCCACTATTTTAGCTGTCGTCCACTGTACTGCGACGCATCAACAGTGCTCGAGTGCAATTCTAGGCGGTCTAGGGAGCACTTTGAACTAAAATAGTTTGAACTGAGCTGAGACCGTTAACTCCTACATTATATGGAAAATAGGTGGGAATGCGCCGAGGTACTTAAAGATTTTAAGCCTTTGGGTGCGACTACAGAGTCCGTGAGCCAACAATTGTTCCACGCCATTACAGTCAGGCCATCACAGCTACTGGGTGATGGAGACTAGGTATGAGGCTACCAATTGCGATAAATGTGGAAGTCGCGCTGATATAGCGATGAAAGCCTTACTCTAATAGAAAGTACCTGCTATTTAAATCTACATATTTAGCAGCTGGACGATAGAAAAGCGACGTGTTGGCTATTAGGCGAGCAAATCATCATCGTGGCTATTACATCCACTGATAACAGTCTTAAAGATACGGGTAAATACCTAAGAATAGCACAGTAGCCGTCTGAAACCACTCAATGCATCGCTGTTAGTTTTAAGCACCCAAAAGCATTTACGCATCAAACGGTAACAGGTAGTTCTCAGCCACTTGGCGCGCTCTAGCGTTCAAAAACAGCTTGATTTCAGAAATCTCCTTATCAACCTCCTGCATAAACTCAATGATGAAATCTACGAGCTTGTGTTTGAGCATTTTTGTTGTGTGAGCGTATGTGATCAAGAAACTGATATCGTAACCTTCAACAGGAACGCGACGCAAAATAAAAAAGTTCTCGGCACGGCGAGTCAAGAATCGGGTAAACTGGCGGACCAGGATATGCTCGATCTCGTCCGCCTGCTTGATGGCAATCGAGAGGCGGCAGGAGTTGATACTGGACTCAATGAGAACCCTCTCATTCTCGTTACGGGCAATGTGCATCTTGTTGAGTAACGCCATGGGGTTGTTACCGGCTTCGACTTCGGGGTAACTCTGGCGCTCGACAACCTCGCTGCCAAACGTGTCCAAGCAGAGGGACGCATTTAGGCTGCTGCGTACTGCGTTCAAGTAGGGGCGAAGTGATTGTGACTATTGGTTAGTTTGGCCTTGTGCTGGGTCCTTGGATTCGAGTATCCGCAACTACTTACCATGTGCTTACGAGGGTTGTTACGAGTGAGCCCCGGGGTCGAGGATGGCGAGCTGGCCAAGAATAGAAAACCGGTTGGAGACGAGGAAGGAAGAGCAGTTTGAACAAAGACGAGCAAAGGTTGGGGCTCAGCTCGGCTAACGCCCTCTCTATTGCATTCAAGACTTATGCAATGGAAACTCTGTCTCGGAAAATACAATTAGGGTATGTGGATAGAAAGGAGGCCATGGGGCTCTCGAACGATCCTTACGGTATCGAGCCAACTCTAGCTACTCTATATAAAGGGCGCCAGTGATCAACAGTCTCTTGAATAATCTTTGATAGCTATTCTGTTGCTCTATACGAGCTAGGGCCAATAAATCAACAGTGAAGTGCATCGGAGCATTTTGACCATAACAGCACTCGCGCAAGCCATTCATTGTCCAGGAGCGGGGCGTAAAGTCCCATGAATATAAGCCATGATACTATACTAGTGCTTTTAATGGTACTGAAAGATGCGACAGGCGCACAAATAAAAGCCAGTTTCAAATCTCAAAAGAGCAGCATATTTCACGCACAAAAGCAGGATCTATCCGGGGCAAATACAGCCAATAAGAATCCCAGGGGTATATAATAGCTGTATACACGATTGTAATACCCTAATTAGTGGCCTTTACATCGCGGGATTTCTCTGCATACTTGAGTTTGACGCATGCACGACGCGCTGTGCGTCAGAAACTTGACCCTAGCCCCTTAATGCTTAGTCACATCAGTGTATATAACTGCAAGAGTTCCGTGAAAAGTGTCGAGCGACCCTCCCGGCAGGTACTTGTCGTTAAAAACGAATCCAAAGGTGAGAGTGTTTGCCGAATCGCCGTGGCGCCTTGAGCGTTCCATGGGGTTTTCGGATGCTCCGTGTGCCGCAGTAGTTGCCGAGTGGTAGACACTCGTCTCTGGAGCAGTCTCATTCATATGGCGCTATTGTAGCGTCCTGCACTTTGTTAATACCGAACTCCGAATCATTAACTTGATCACACACCGACCATGGCCTTTGCGCCTCACCGAGAAAATGAGTCCCCGTACTCGCACCTGAAATCCGGCTCAGCGCCGTACAGTCCCCGGGTCCCCGCACCCTTCAAATCGATTTTCCATGGGTCTCCGAACCCTTCTCCTTCTGGGCACCACATCCCTCTCCTCAACTGTGGGCAAGTCGCGGTAATATCCCGCTTGCAAAACTTTAAGATCGGGCGATCTTTTCTTTTTGCTGAAATGGGATTGTCTATTAGACGCAAGTAGGGTTGTAAGTCTGCCAACGTAGTAAATCATAGCATAATCAAGTCTCTGTACACCTCGAGTCTGGCTGGGCCGGCGCACTCCTCTTTCAACTAGCTATTCAAACGATTGCATTGTAAAGTGGCTTACCCGTCCTCAGAGCATTGTTGTCTCACGCTGGTTAGCGATGCCAATTCCCCTTACAGCGCTTAGCTGATAACCCATTTGTTGAAGCTGGGATGCAACTTCCTGTAACCACACCCGGCTGGCCTCTGCAATTTCCTCCGCATCTTGCTCAAGCCAGCCCGGCTTAGGACTGTGCGGGAATATGTGTCTACGACAATGTTACTACGCACTTGAATGCTTGTATGTAGACTATCATTAAATAAATACAAAGTTAATTACAATGAATCATGGGGGGAACGAAAGATGAGGGGTCCTCTCTATATTTTCGGGTTGCCCTTGTTGTGCGTGAGCTGCGTCTCAGTGTGATCCCAAGAGAGATTCTTTTATAAAATGCATTCAGAAGCCACGACCAGGCTCAGACTACATAAAGCCCCCCGCCTCTCTCATCCAGTACCTCTGCAATCTCATCAATGATTTCTTCGGTCACAGAATTCCACCCAAGTACAACGCTCAGCCTTATATGCTTGAGTGCGTGCATATACTCAGTTGCAAAATAAATATCTTCCGGGATCATTTTATTAGTGAGCCCTAGGGAGCCGCTAGCATGAATGTAGAGCCGTGAAAGAGGATGCCCCGTGGCCATTTCTTCATCCAGCAGGTTTGCCGAAATATACTCGATGCTTATACTCAGAGTGGTCAACTCAGGGCATATTGCCAGCACTGTGTCCATTCCTCGCGGGGTGAGGAGCGGCATGGGGTGATGCACTGAGAGGCTCGTGAGGTGCAGCTTGGAGACGGCCACAAGAATAGCCCGGTCAGTGATGTATGGGCAGCTTTGAAACTCTAGGGTTTTGAGATTTGCAGGGAGCGCGATATCTGTCAGAAATTCGGGTGCGAGACCACCTGATATACTGATTGAGTGAAGTCGAGGAGGCCATGAAAACATAGAGCGAGAGGTGGTGCTGGACCCAGCAGTAGCTGGACCAGAATCACGAGAGTTTTTGGCCCAGTCGAGCCCCTTATCCACGCCATCATTTGATCCATCCCCTGACCCTGATCCAGCACTATTCCCCCCAATTTCGCTCAACCCACAATATTTACTGTTTCTTGGAAACCTAATAACCTCCAGCGCACCAAACCCCCTTATTGCATCCAGTACTAACGCTAGATCAACAGTATCACTAACATACGCCAAGTCAAGGATCCGTAATCCGGTACACGCCTTCAAGGCCGTCGCAGGACTGAACCCGAAATTGGTTTGAGCAGCGACAAACCGTAGCAAGCTCGCCGAGCATTTGCGCAGGATCTTTGCATTCCAGGAGTTCTTGCCCGTTTGAATTGTGCGGCTGAGGTCCAGGTCCTTGACAAGCGAGCAGAGATCTTTTCTGTGGCTCAAGACGTCAACAAATTGCGCCAAATTTATAGGCAAGAGGCGAGGAGCCCGGTATACTTGGGGCAATGCTGCCATGTACCACATCTTGGATACAAATAGCAAATTGTATGCGTCGGCTTTTGTGCAAAACTCTGCAATTAGCCGCAGCAATTCCAGAGGCAGCTTCTGGGGTACTGCTGGGGTCACAAACCCATTGTACTGCTGAGCCTTTTTCCTTACGTGCCCGAGGTACACGAGCTCGCCTTTTTCGTCTGGGTGGTCTAATTGGTCTGATTTGCCCTGAAACTTGCGGTACGGCACTCTAACCTGCTTTTTACGGTATTTATTGGCCATTTGCGAGAGTGAGCGAGGTGAGCCGTGCTCGACTAAACAGGTCGGAGACCAGAACTCCAGGAGGTTTGCCCTAGTTGCTAGAATACTTGGCCGGGAGCTCCTACCTTAACAGGTCAATACCCACATTATGATCTTGAGCAAGTCAATGGAGAGCCTCTAAAAGCTCTCAGTAGACCTAAAATCTGACTACATTGCTAAAGTACAGCGGGACGCACTGCACCCCCAGGCTCTACTTGCCAAGAACATTGTAAAACGCTCTAGGAAACTCCTCGGCACTAGCATCTTCTCCTTATGGGTGCAGCGATCGAAACCACACCAAGGGACTGTGCTATCTATGATACCGACACTTTACCCGAGTGACTGTGCCATAAATAGCATGCACCCCAGGATATTATTCCGGCAATTCTTATTATTAACGCAGAATTGCTAATATTGATACCGCTCAGCTTTAGACCTGCCGTGCTTCACTAGAAGTGGAACTGCGCAAGCGATAATGTAAGCGTGAGATAATGCATGCGTCAAAGTCTCGCAAAAAATAGGCAGCGATCTGGTATTTGTATTACTTAAGTACTTCGAATAGCTTAAAAAGGACAGCTTTCAATGGATGTTAGAGTTTAGCGCACTAGAGGCATCTTTCAAGGCCCCTCCCTTATAAACAGCTCAGCTTTGGATTCAAGCCATTCCCTAATTTTGCGGTCTTTGACGTCACTCGCATCTTTTGTGCCCCCGATCATTGCTTTGGATCACCACGGCTCAAACTATTAGGGGCATCGCCTTTGCTGCCTCGATGATAAAGGGCCCTCGTTTTACAGTTGTGCAGTACTATATAAAGCTTTCGAGTATTCTGAAATGGAATCGTCTTACAACAATGATTTGAATGCGTTAATATAGATACTCGCTACCTTCTCGAGACAAGTAGTCCACTCGAAATAGCTGGAGTGTACCTTAGCACCCCCTATTCTCGGGGATTAGAGTATTCAGGTGTTTATATTTCTGAAAGGGCTGGCTCCTAGTACTCTAGCCTTGCCAGCAATCCGTAAGATTGGAAGCAGGGGCCCACGTTCCGTTTCTATGCCAATGGGTCTGAAACAGACCGGGGAAGGGGCGCGATACCGCAAATCAGTGGCAAAAAAAGCAGCATGCGTGCGTTGATCTACAAGGATAGTGGAAATAAATGGCCTGATGCGGGTGTTAGCCCACAAAGTGCGCCCTGCAGAATGCCATGGGAGCACAGTATTTGGTTTAAGTAGACTTAAAAGGACCGTATTGGCGGTAGAATATCATATATCTGGCTATATAGTCGAAGATTCGCTTTAAATAATAATATCGCCTCCTTTGTCGAACCCAGAGTGCACCGTTTCTACCTTAGCGCTCAGCCCAAATATAGCCGGTGATAATATCTAATACGGGTATGCGGCTACAATGAAATGATTCTGTAAAGCTTTGGATCATAAGACACCGAGATTAGCGACTTGTTAAGCTCCCACATATACTAAATCACCTCGTCCCACATATTAAATAA
Source organism: Wickerhamiella australiensis (assembly GCA_030579635.1). Classification (NCBI taxonomy): domain Eukaryota; kingdom Fungi; phylum Ascomycota; class Dipodascomycetes; order Dipodascales; family Trichomonascaceae; genus Wickerhamiella; species Wickerhamiella australiensis. The sequence goes on along the minus strand of JAKTRM010000011.1, from coordinate 86,937 downwards.
TAAATAGTAGTACGGCATTCACTGCTCCTGATGTTTTCATTAGCAATACAAATATATTAGGTAGGGCTCTGATTTCATCTCTATCAGGCTTGTACAAAAGTGGGTTTCTGAATTTAGCTTATCTTTCTGCTATCTCGATGCGAGGTGCTCTTCGAATGGGCTCAAATGCTGATATCTTTTTCATTTATTCCCACCCTACTGCTGTGGGAAGTCAAAGTCCTAAACGTCCTTCAAATGGAGATCGGCTTAAACAAGGGCCTCCTAAGACATAGACTCACAGCCCAACTGAATAGCTCCTGCAGATTGAGAAATATATTCTTATCAAGCGAGGGCAGATTGAAGGCCCTGACTGTGCAATATGCTGGGCATATCGGTGACCAAGTTACAACGAGCCTGTATTGCCACCTTGAGACCGACTTCACCTCAAGAGACTCGATCATTACACCAGAGCTGTGTTTTAACAAGCTTGGGCACAGTTGAGCCTGAATTTACGAGCCACAAATTTAGACAAAGTATCATCATGTATCTAAGAGCGACGGCTTCTTGTGTCATGCAAAATCAGCTCTTTTGTGCTACTCTTTGAGCTCCAGAGTTAGGGAGTAGTGCCTTGCCTTGAGGAGCTCGAGCAATCATGACAGCAGCATTTCCCTTATTCAGATATAGACGCCTGACCGGGTGCATTGCATTGCATCGCATATCAGTCCTTCTGATTGCAGCTGACAGGTTCGGCTAGTGCTCTCTTTCCAGCTGAGAGTTTGAGACTTGAAGCTTTGTATGCACTCCTGAACTGAGTAGTCTACTACTACGCCAACGAGCTGAGCGCGTTAAATACGCAGAATTATCTCATACATGTCTTAGCTTTAATTGTTTGATCTTCACTTGGTTGCATTCGTGCCGAGCCACTACGCATGCCTAGCTCCCCTCAGACAGTAGTTGTATACTTGGAGGCTGCATGAAGAAATAGCAAAAGAAGAGGAATCACTAGCCTTTCACCGGTCAAAGATAGTTCACGGACTATTCAAGGTATGATGCACTCTAGCTCTTGTCCGTTATCTTGTGGCAAACCTCAATGCCAGAGTACTTGGTCTCTTTTCTCCAAACCCGAAGACTGGCGTAATGTTCGGAGGTCAGTCAAGGATCGCAATGAGGATAATCCACACAGGTGCCCTAGAGGGTAAGCTCTCGTCATTTCAAAGTTGTAGATCACTACTTGCAGATGAAAAACAACTGCACCTCACGCCACAACGTTTCAGGTGGTATGCTTCTATCTATATAGTCTGTCTAAAATCGCAAATTAGGCACAAAACAAATGCTCATTCACCTCATGCTCGCTCCACTAGCCGCTGCTACTGTCAACTACACGGGTCTCATCGACTGTCTCAACGGGGTGCCCAATGTGGAGTCCTTTAGCCTTAATAGCGACCAAGAGGAGATCACATTTGTTGGTAACAATCAGAGCACTGTAGACATGTACGATCAGATTAGCAGCTGCTACGACGAACAGGGTGTGAGTAAACGCTATGTTCTCATGACTGCCAACGGACGCTATACATTCATCGATGCGGGCCATGTAGATGAGCATGACGCCAACAAGCAGGAGTACAGCTCAGCTATTGATCCAGCTGATTACACCAAGTATTTTCAACCGGTTGAGGTTGAGGACGCCAGTGACAGCGGCGATCTGACATCGTATGGTTGGACCAGCGCAAAACTGACGATGAGGCAGCAGAATGACCAAAAGTGCAAATCCCGCGGTAAAGTGACATGCAATCACAATTTCAACTTGGGCCAATGTGTTTCATTCGATGCCCCCGTTTTGGCAGGAAACTCGGTGGGCTATGACAACACTGCTGGCCATGAGCACCAGGTCATGATCTGGCCTCATCATTCCTGCCGATCAAAGAGTGTACAGGATCCGGATAACCCCAAGAAGCACGTCGAAGGTGTTGTCGTCACCTTGCATTCAGGCAAGAACAAGTGTCTCGCTAACAGAGCTGTGCTTTCGTGGTGGGTCAAACCGAATAAGCACACGGCGTGGCCCAATAAGGACCAGGGGCTCTCTAATATGCTGCATGCTACGAGCTGTCGTTAAACTTACTCAGTCGTCCTGCTTGAGAGCCATCAGCCAACTCAACTTGCCACAATTGACAGACCATAGCTCGCGCTCAAGAACATGCCTCAGTCAATACCCACTCACCTTGACTACTACTTCCGCTCTTGAAATTATATAGCACATTATCATTTCTTTTATTTCAGTTTACTTTGATTAAGTTTGTGGCTTCCACAGGGTATGCGTTCAAGAAATAATGCTCACTATTGCCACCTGAGGCTTGCATATCCACTGCATCCTCAAAATCCCTAGAATTGGATGCGATGTTTTCGGTGCTAAACTTGAAAGTATGCTAAAGGCCTATTCCCTGTGTCTGATGAACACAATTGCAGGTGCAGGAGCAAACATCATCCGGCGCGGCAAGTAGTCCCTACGACCCCGTGTGTGACTCCGAACGAACCAAAAGAAAATTAGTTTATTAGGTGAAGGCAATAGGTACGCAAGCGAGAGCACTAGCGCACGATTATGTATGCATGAATATTATCTGAGGTTAGGTTAGTAGAGAGCCGTGCTGCTTAACAATGAAAGTGTCACGTTACCGTGTTTCAAGCGCTCCCAATATCTTAAATATGCTGCGTTGATCCACTTCTAGTATTGATGATCTACTTTTTGCTCACAACCCTCGTCACAGCTGCAGTGAATTACACAAGAATAATTGAATGCCTCAATAACGTCACCAATGTGGAGTCCTTTGTTTTGAACAGTGAAGATGAGGAGATCACGTTCATTGGCAATGATCGGAGCACAGTGGCCATGTACAACGAGATTAGTGACTGCTACGATGAGCAAGGTATAAGTAAACGATATGTTCTAATGACCAATAATGCCCGGCAAATGTTCATTGATGCGGGTCAAGAAGACGATTTCGACGAGATCAAGTACGATTACGGTGCGAGGATTGATCCGGCAGACTATCCCAAGTATTTTCAGGAGCTTCCGGAGCCAGAGGATGGTCTGCACAGCAATAACACGCAATCAATCAGCGTAAAGCTGAGAATGCGATCGAAAAGCCAAAGTCATGGTCCGGGCAGCGTGCTTTTACTTGAACAGTACGCGGCGCAAGGCTCCATTACACAGAACAAGCTACAAGGATATGCGCGGTTTGTCAATTAATTAGCGTCATAAGTTGGAAGCTGGCTTACTGATTCCACATCCCACCGGCTCTCTCGATCATTCACTGTCATCAAGGCGCTGGTACTCTCAGGATCATTGGTACCCTTCCCACATGGTCATCTAATGGCATGAGTGGGAATTTGCGAGGTACGCATCGCATCTTTCGCTTCAAGTGCAATAGAGTTATAGTACGGCCTGATCAGAGCCCATATCCAGTGCAACCTTTAATGGGTGAGTGCTATTTACTCAAACAGCCATAGCTAGCTTTTTCGTCTTCTCTAATCTTCTAACATCTTTACTAGCTAACGCTAATAAAACGGGTGGCCAAATAGGCTTTACCCACTATTTACATCTAAAAGCCCATGCCGCCCATGCCAGGCATGCCGCCCATACCACCACCAGGGGCAGGAGCAGCAGCGGGAGGCTGAGGAGCATCGACAATGGCGCACTCAGTGGTGGCCAAAAGGCTGGCAACGCCGCTAGCGTCGACCAAACCGGTACGGACGACCTTGAAGGGGTCAATAACACCGCGAGCGATCATATCAGTGTACTCGCCAGTGGCGGCATCGAAGCCCATGTTGAAGTCGCCGGCGTATTCGTCAATGAGCTTGCCGACAACAACACTTCCTTCGCCGCCGGCGTTCTCGACAATAGTCTTTGCAGGGCCGCGAATGGCGTTCTGAATGATCTGGACACCGAGGCGCTGATCAAAGTTGCCAGTCTTGACCTCCTCGAGCTGAGTAGAGGCCTTGACGAGAGCAGTACCACCACCGGGCAAAACACCGTCCTCGACAGCGGCGCGGGTAGCATTAAGGGCATCAACAAAGCGATCCTTCTTTTCGCCAACCTCAACCTCAGAGGCACCACCGACGCGGATGACGGCAACACCGCCACTAAGCTTGGCCAAACGCTCCTGAAGCTTCTCCTTCTCGTACTCAGAAGTGCTGGGATCGTTGATGTAGCCACGAATCTGCTCGCAGCGCTGGGCAACATTGTCGCGGCTGCCCTGGCCATTAAGGACAATGGTATCGTCCTTTGTGATTGTAATGGAACCGCAGTTACCAAACAAATCGGGGGTAGCGTTTTCGGGCTTAATATCAAGCTCCTCAGTGAAAACCTGTCCTCCAGTCAAAATAGCGATGTCGCCCAGGGTGTTCTTGCGGTTGTCACCGAAACCTGGAGCCTTGACGCAGCAGACCTGGACCTGGCCACGCAGCTTGTTGAGGATACAGGCAGCAAGAGCCTCACCGTCGATGTCCTCAGCAATAATCACAAGAGGGCGACGAGACTTGTTGGAAATCTCAAGAGCAGGCAAAATGTCGTTGATCTGAGAGATCTTCTTCTCGCTGAGCATGACGAGAGGGTTCTCAAACTCGCACTTGGCGCTCTTGGAGTCAGTGATAAAGTAAGGGGAGATGTAGCCGCGGTCAAAGCGCATACCCTCGGTGACATCGAGCTCGTCCTCAAGAGTCTTGCCCTCCTTGACGGTGATGACACCCTCTTTGCCGACCTTCTCCATGGCGGAGGCGATCAAGCGGCCAATATGCTGGTCGCCATTGGCGGAAATAGTGGCGACCTGAGCGATCTCCTCGCTGGTGGTGATCTCCTTCTTTTGGCTACGAAGGTACTCGACGACCTTCTCAACAGCGGCCTGAGTACCGCGGCGCAAATCCTGAGGGTTGCAGCCGGCGGCAACGTTCTTGACGCTCTCGGTAAAGATGTGGCGGCCCAAAACAGTGGCAGAAGTAGTACCGTCACCGGCGGTCTCGTTGGTCTTGGAGGCAACGTCCTGCAAGAGCTTAGCGCCGAGGTTCTCAAACTTGTCCTCGAGAGAAATGCTCTTGGCAACAGTTACACCGTCCTTGGTGATCTTGGGGCTGCCAAATGCCTGCTCAATCAGGACATTACGGCCCTTGGGACCAAGAGTCACGGAAACGGCCTTGGCGAGAGTGTCAACACCCTTGAGAAGAGCGGCGCGACCTTCAACGCCGAATTTCAGTTCCTTGTACGAAAAATGACGCACGTTCTTTACACTGCGCAACATGAAGTATGGTAAAGTGTGGGGGACCCGGGGGTTTATATGGGGTTTGGAATTTTCTAGGCCTTACTAAGAGAGGTCTAGGCGAGAATGATTGACAGTGCCGTTTTGCGCCACAGTAATGTGTCTTATTTTCCCAATGATGTCGGTGAACTAGCACTTGAAGAGTAGGTATACTATAGTCTGCCTCATTTGTGCCATCCTGGGGACCACTTCTGGAACATGCCAAAAGCTATATGCACTCCACGTCATGACTAATCTGAAATTTCAGAAAATTCCCATCCGGGGGCGTGCCTCCTATCACATCCGCCCCGCCCACAATTAAATACCTATATAGCTCTATGATCAGGCACTCCTGACTGGAAGAACTCTCGCGCCAAGTTTACCCTCCGTCACCTTTAGCTCCAGCTCAAGAACCTCGCCATTTCTTTTAACCGCCACTTTTAACGGTTTCTTGTGCAATTGACCTGCAAGGGCCCTTAACCCATTGTTGTTCGTCTCGTCAATGCTGCCAAACTTGATAATCTCGTCATTAATTTCAAGACCGCTGGGGGTATCAACTTGAGCAACATAGCAAAACGGTTGGAGCTGGGACAGGTCACTCTCTGCCGGGTTTTGATCCTCGCTAAGAAGTGCGAGAAGCCCCACCCGTATTTTCTCTAAAATATCTTTGATATCGTTTTGCAAGATGTACACTTTTTGCCGTTGCGAGCGGATCAAGGGAATATCAATATCGTCTCGTGGGTACCCATCAAAAGTAGTCAGGGTGCGGCTCATGCCCACATTCTGGTCATCTAGTGAGGTGAGGAGGCCGTCAAGCTCCGCTACCATTTCATCTTTTCGCGAGATCAACGCTAGCACTTCTTGTCTGGACTGTGACATGCTGACCAAGAGGTTGGGGGCGAGTTGGTAGCTTGAGACCAGGATTGACATTTCGAGATCAATAAGGCACAGCATAATGCCAAAAAGAGACTGGCTAGAAGAGTAGTAGAGGCACCACCGAGGTAAATGGCCCAGACGAAGAGATATACACCAGACCATGCTGAAAAGTTTCGACCTCGCTTCTCAAAGCATCAATAGCAAGTTAACCGGCACAGTTCTGCTCTTTCTTACGTTCAGTGTGTTGATCCTTGCGGTATCAGTTTCGAGCCTTTTAACGGTCTGCTCGGTGCGCTGTGTATCATCGCATGAGGTTTCGGTTATGCATTCTTCATGCACACATAAAGCAAGCGATATAAAGGGTTTAGTTCCTCGCTTTACGGACGTGAACGCGGCACGACTATACAAATGATCCAGTTCGTCAATCCCTTGACTTGTTACCTTGACATGTCTCGCGTGGGAGCTTAATCCTGAAATTTCGGCATGAAATAAATGCAATACGCCCATGACTGGCCTGTAACAGGTAACCGAGAACTCAGCATTAGGTGCCCAAACATTTCAGAACCTTCTCTTGCTGTACTCTTCTTCGTCGCACTTGATCGCTTGGCGCTTATAAGTCTTGACCCCGCGTAACTCGGTTGAGTACGGTCCAATTAGTCAACTATCAAACAGAATGTCTCCTTTCCTCGAGACCAGCTGATAAATGAAATCAATTCTTATTTTAGAGTACGGTTACCACTATTTGAAGGATCAATGGGACCAACTTGCTGAAAGTAAAGGATACCAAATAGTTCTCTGTACTGCCACTACCCGTGACGAGTTTTTGGAATATTTCAAACAAACCGATATCGAAATTATGGTCAACACATGGCCCGGTGCCCGCAAGTTTGGAGGGTACACCCCCGAGATGATCCAACAGCTCAAGGGTCTCAAAGCAGTGATCCACCAGGGAGCAGGGTATGACGTGCTTGGAGATATTGGGGCATGGATCTCTATTGGAGTTCAGGTGGCCAATGCCCCCACTCACGTGGCCCCAAGTACTGCTGATACCGCAGTGTTCCTCTGCTTTGCTGCTATGCGGCGGTTTAACCGGTTGCAGACAAGCCTTCGCACCGGTCAATGGCTCGGAACCCTGCCTGTTGAGGTCTGTCATGACCCCGAGGGGTGCACTGTCTCGATTGTTGGCATGGGAAATATTGGTCATAAAATCAAGGAGCGTTTAGTTCCGTTTGGGTTCAAGAAAATCCAGTACTCAAACCGTAAACGTAGAGGCCCCGAAGAAGAGCGTGGTGCAGAGTTTGTGAGCTTGGAAACAGTCTGGAAGACCAGTGATGTAATTATTTTCAGCTGCCCACTAAACGCTTCGACTCGTCACACCCTCAATGCCGAGACAATTGCTCAATGCAAGCGCGGTGTCACTATCGTAAACATCAGCCGTGGAGCAGTGATAGAGGAGCAAGCGCTAGTTGACGGACTCAAATCTGGACAAGTCGGTTCCGCTGGTCTTGATGTATTTGAATTTGAGCCCGAGGTGCACCCAGACCTTCTCACCAATGAAGATGTCTTTTTGTTACCTCATGCAGCTACCCATGCGGTGGAAACGAGAATCAATGTGGAAGGACAGTTAATGGAGAATGTAAAAAGTGTGATTGAGACCGGCCACGTGGTGACTCTGGTTCCAGAGTGCAAGCAGGAATAAGCAGGCATGTTTCTAGCGTGCTCGAGCTGAGGTGTGCCTGGCAATTAATCAGACATCAAAGACTCAGCTGATATATTTAGCAAAATTCATCTGTAGAAATGGGTCAAAGCACTCAAAACACGTATAAAATAAAATAGATTGAAATTTAGTGATCGGCCAACTCTGGAAACAAACTGGGCTGCTTCTTCAACTTGTCCAAAACTCTCTCTTTTGCGGTGCCCTGGGGTCATGATTTCAATTTACTTCTCTCTTAAGTCTGCTCGCTGCGTTCGCTCAACCGTTTAGGCCCGGTCAAAGCTCTCTTCCCAGGCTCGGCCCCTTCATACACTGGCTTTTTGCCTGTTAATCTCACCGATCACTTAGAAATAGCCTTGAACGAGTACCGTACTCTGTTTTCGTATCTCTGACGGTCAAAAATTCACCCACCTCTACTACCATTCACTCCTTGCTCTGTTTCCAGGCAGCTTCCTGGACTCGCGAGTCGATTCTCAGCTTTGGGTGCAAATAAATCCCACAGATGTGAATAACACCGACTATCCAAGACACAAATTGCTTGAGCTTCTGCAATTGTTTTGGAAAATACATGATATTATGGGGCACCGCTAGTAGAGACAAGATGGCAGTGTTGAGGTCGCTTATTTTGCGGCTAAGTACTTCATGAACGGCAAAAGACATGCCTATTAGCTCCCAGCACTTTGAATACTTCTTGTTGACGCGTTTACACATGAGATGTCGATCATCTTCGCGTTCAAACCGGTTATACCGGACCTCAAACATTCTCGCGCACTACTCTTTGGTTTCGTAGACAGAGTCGTCCTGATTAGAGTACATAATATTGAAAAAGACAGCTACGGGATCTTCATCTGAACCAACAACTCCGCTGACCGCCTTTTCCAGCACCTCGGGGCGCGCACAGTGGGGTACACCAGTCGAGAGAACATGACCAGGTGAGTGCGTATCGCGTTTACTGATTCTCACTAACCCTGCTGGAACTATCCTATGTAGTGTAGCCATCGATTCAATAATTCGAGACGTAAAGTTCTTGACCTTGCATAGCGTAATGGATAAGCCTAGTGGATTCAGCATTCAGTGAGTCTTCCATTTTTCTTGTGAGCTGTGGTGAGTTATCACCTCTAAAAGGCACTCAGGGTGTCTAGCAGACGATCCTACTACCCACAATACACCTGCACGCCGATTAATCTTATGTCTTAAAACTTCTAGTATAGTGGGGTCAATCCTGGTCTGACCAGCGGATACTTGCCAGCATCCTAATTCCAAAGAATATATAAAAGAAACTGAATAATTATCTGCTGCTAGGGTAAAGTCTTCCCCCTCTGACCTGCGGGCTCTGAAAATTCCTCTTACTAATGGTCTCTGATGAGGCTTTTGATAGAGCCATAGATACCTGGGCAGCTACGGGGTCTATTCCTACGGATTTGAAGCAGGACATTAACGTTGTTTTTAAATTGATCGACAGCATTCCCCAATTCATCCAGCCACTTACCAGGACGCAATTTTTCAATATTGTCGAGCATGTCGTTGATTCAGTCTATACGAGGCAAGATTTCTCTGAAATACTAACCTGCAGACTACAATCCCCCGATCTAACTACCCGGAAAATGGCAATATGGCTTTGCGGCTTGTTGGTACCCCTTACCCCATCACTGGCTCAGCAGCTGCAGCGTGCCAAGACCATTGCCACTGTTTACTACAATTCTCAAAGTACAGAGCCACGAATCTATGAGTGCATTGATCTAGCTCCTCAGTTAAGTGGTAAGCAAGCCATCTTGGTCTATGCCAGCGGATGGAAAGAGTACATTTCACTCCTCAAGTCGCCTTATGCAGATATATCCCGATACACTGCAGCATCGTTATGGTGCGAGACCCGAGAATCACCTGGGAAAGTCGGAATCCAGCTTCAGATGGGGATTCCCGAGTGTGCGTATCGGGTCTTTGATCGCAGTACACAATTCTTGCCATTTATCGTTTCGTGGCTTGGTTTTCTCAACAATGCCGCAGACAAGTCACTCTTGAGCTGGGATAAACTCAAAATTATCCTTCGGAAATCGCACGTGGGCCTATCTAGCCCGGACAGACAGCTCGCCAGTAGCACGTTCGAGGCCATATGCGACCTAGTGGGTGATAATCCATACACTCAAAAGAAAAATTTGTGTGATAAAATGGTGGATTTGGGGTACCACCACAAGTTACTCCCGTACCTCAAAGACCCACATTGCCAACTCAAGGCAGCCAGGCTAATTACACTGGTGAGCAAAACACGAGCTGAAGAGCTGCTATATGCCGGTGCACTTGAATATTTAACACCTTTGCTTTCTAGTAGCAATGCAGGTATTCGCCAGTTCGCGGAAGAAGCCGCTGAGCGGGTCAGGACTGAGCAGTTAACGAGCACATGATCCAGGATGCGACAAGAATTCGAACCCGGTGCTTGATACTCTTCCAAAAGCCTTATATGATCTAGCGCTACCTACGATGGCTACTTGCTTAGCCTCCTATAGACCCTCCTTATTTATATCTATGATTTTTAGCTCTATCCTCCAATAAGTCTTGAATTTTATATAGTGTCGTCTTGGCAATCCAACTCTTACATTGATGTTGGAGCACCAGTATGCTGTATTGGCCTAGCAACCCATTAGACGCGTAGATGTTACTTTGCTTCTCACTAACCCTTTTGGACAGCCGACCCACATACTCACGTGACGCATTTATCACCTCCCAAAACATAAACAAACAAAATAAACACAAGCACACAGACACCTACAACTTTTATGTCTTGGATTGAAAACGAAGTAACGTTTGCAAATTCACTGATTTTTGATCATAGTGTGAAATGTGCTGATTTTATCAAGGATATTTTTAGCGACCTCGCTATTCAGCTGAGCACTCAGCTCGACCTGCCGGTTGATATCAAGTTTTATCCTGAAGAGCCAGTAACAATGCCTAAACAAGTCTTGCCACCCATAATCTCATCCTCAGACTTGCGTGGCCCTGAGCTCTCGCCGCAGCAGCCCCCCAAACGCCATTTCAATTTCACCCCTTCGCCGACGAGAAAATCTCCCGATCGTAAGAAATTGATGGTCACACGCCCAGTGGCTGTGCCTTCTTTCAAGGCTTCACTAAGAGCTCCATTGAGGGAAGTTAGCGACAATGCGACTCCGAAGAAGGTCAAGAGTGGAGACAGTAGTGTCACAAGTACAAGGGGCAGCTATAGCCAAGGTAGCCATAGCCACGGGTCGGCATTCCAGTCTCCAAAGTGGTCTTCTCAGCGGTCACAGTACTCTCCTCAGCGCCCATCGTCCCAGCAATCACTTCATTTGTCGCCACAGAGATCACCTAAACCGCCCCAAACCTCTCCTCAGAGGCCTCAGCATGCTTCCCAATCACATCTCTCGGTAGGATACCCCAAACTAGATGCAGAGCCATTGAGCTCGAAACCAGTGAGTCGATTGCTCATGCCCACAGCTGCCTCTCTTCAGCACGCCTCACCGAGTAAAAAGGTCCAGCCAAGTGTGGTTTCGACTACGAGTTCGCCGAAAAAGCTGTGCCCACCGCTGCCAAAACCAGCCCTAACATCAGCATCAACAGAAGCATCGTCAACTCTTCTTTTGAACAATCCCATCAGGCCGGTTCACTCCAAGATCCCAGTGTCTATCAATTCTGCAGATGCCACTCTGCCCTTGGGGTACTCCGCGCAGACTCCATTCAGAGTGGGCCTTAAGAAACCACTGCCCAGACCAATAGTCGCTCCCTCTCCGAGCCAGATCACACTTCCAGATATCTCAGACAACGATAGCGGTGCATCACTGCTTCGATCATGGGCAGCCACTCCTGAGATCACGCGTCAGCTGCAAAATCAGGGACTTATTGACCCCATGACGGTATTTGGAACAGTGGAGCCGCTCGAGATTGATAAGGTGTTTGCTAAACCGCGCGTTCTCAAGGGCCGCCCTCGCACTTCATCGGCAGCCTGGGAACATGATGGGGTCACAATCAAAGAAAGGAAAGAGTTCGCTAAAGAAATGGGATGGGAGTAGTGAGAAAGCTAAAGCATTGAATTTTGTCTAGGTCGCGCATTCATGCGCATATTGAGCAATAAGCACACGGCCTAAATGTAGCAGAGCTGAGCTCACTCAGCGCACGCGGTCATACACTTTACCTACAATGTACCTAACCCGTCAATTTGATCCCGACCGCCTTTAAAATATACTTGAATACCAGAAGTTATACTTTTTTTTTTTTTCAACAATTGTCATTACTATGTCGTAGCTACCTTAAATTAGCGTTCAACTATACTAACGACCGGAGGTCGGAGGACCCAATAAACAGCTGGTGACTTCACCGAGGAGGCGGCTCTTGCCCACGTTTGATACCAGTGGACTAAGCCCTGTTTCAACTTTTTAGTTGACCATTCCTGGCCTATCGACCAGAAAAGCTTCGAAATATGGCGCGACAGTTCTTCTATCCAGCATGTCCTCAAGACAAGAGTTCGAGCATTGATGAAAGCAGAAGTCAATATATACGTATAGCTACTTTGTTATCTTGGCAAGTCAAAAGGGCTGTTATTATACCGGGGATCTCAGCCACGGGTAAGATGTGAAAGTTCCGGTTCTCAAATTCAGCTACTTGTAGCCCTGAATCTTTCTGGCTGAATCCGCTTCTTTCGTCTAAGCACTCGATCCACTCACATCTTCTATTGCCCTCTCGACGACTTCTTTTTCTGTTCCAATCAGCTCCAAAATAGCCTTGAAAGGCCAGTCTACTTCTTTAGCCTTGTTAAAGTACTTCTGACTGGACATACCACCGTCTCTATAATTAACCAAACGCGACTCTAGCACCTTTAGTAGAATCTCCTTGACAGGTTCATCACTCTTCAGGCTGTACTCTCCAGTTTTCGTGAACTTTTTGTAGGCCTTGTCACTTAGGGAAAAGACAGTTGCCAAGAGTGCAGCAGGTCCAGATACCTCGCCACTGGAGTCAATAAATAATGCATCGCGCCACGCATCCTCGTCTAATTCATCTTCCTCGACGAATTCTGCAAAGTGTTTTTTCCAGTACGAGTACCTGTCTTTGCAGTTGTTTCTTTTTGAGTACTGAAACATGTCTCTGGTGATATCTACAACTTCATGCGAATTATGCGGTATAACAAACCCGTACCGAGCAAGCAAGGCGCTGTTTCCGTCGTCACCGTAGGTATTAAAAACTTCCTGGTTTGATTTGATGGGTTTAATCGCCCTAATCTCACAAACATTTTCCATGTCCACAGAGGAGGTGGAGGATGAATTGCTCAAGGCGGTACCATTGGAACTCACAGAGGTAGCAGAGGCAACAGAAGCAACATCGTCGTCCTCATTCTCGCTTCCACTCTCATCACTATCGACGCAACCGCATGCTTGTGCTCCACACATGGAACATACCTGGCCATCGGTCTCAAACCTGACATTATTCTCGTCGCTGTGATTGAACAAGCAAGCACCGGGTACGAGCGCGAGCTCATGAAAATTATCTACATCGAATGCCCTGCTTGAGACCCGCAAGATTGCATCCGTGTACTCCTCGAGTTCAAGCTTTAGCAGGCCCTGATCCTCAAAGAAATCGCGGCACTCGCTGAACCCCGCTTCAAACTGCGTTTTATCGAGCCCGCCCGCAAACTGAATATCGCAGTGTTTGAGCAGATTTTGGTGCTCCTCGGGCCATAAGCGTGGCACATCAGGCAGCGGCACTTTCTCAATGCTATCGATAAAAAGTTTCCAGGGACTGTGTGGTTGGTGTTTCTCGAATATGTAGGCAATAACAACTGCCTGCATAGGATCCAGCTCATAATCAACTAGAATGTTTGCGATTCCACATGTCTTTGGCGAAAGAACAACTTTCTTGGGCACACAAAGTAGAATATCGTCGGTCGAGATGGGGCCGGTTGCAAACACCCCAGTACCTCCAAGTGGACTTTCCTTTATTTCGAGTCGTTTCGAGAATTGTACGTGGTTATTGACGAACCATTCAATGATCTCCATTTGGGTTAGAAATTTTTCAAGTCTGAAGTTGAGAAAATGTCCTTTAGATCAATAAAACAATAGAAATGCAAATGACTTGAATACAAAGGGTCTCGAGGGGGGTCTTGGCCAACTCCCTATCTGAGCTTACGAAATCGAGCACTTCTCATTGGCCATGTCCCTCCAAGAGCAGCACAAACGTCTAGTACAATCGTTATATCGCCAGTCTCTGCGTCTCACAAAGTCTTGGATCAACAAGAGAGACGTGTGGCGTGCGAAGGCTCTCGAGATTCGCTCAGAGTTCGACTCCAACAAGGACCTCGACAACAAGTACAGAATCGACCATGCAGTCAAGCAGGCCCAACACCTTTTGAAAAAATACGCCCATCCAGACCCTATTATTCCTCCTATGCGCCCTGATGGTACCAAGTTCGAGCGTAACATCCCCACTTCTCCTTTGCTGTACAAGTACCGAGAAGGCGATAACACTCTGTAGAAAATAATTATTTCGGGGGCTTGATGGACCCTGTGCCATTATTTTGCCAGCAGTATCTGGACTATACATACGGCCGGATAGTATCGATGCCCTTACATCTAGCATATCTTCTCTTTAGCTATTTCAGATGAGCGTTGAGCATAAACTGATTCTAATAGAAAATACCATTCGAATTGCAAGAATTAATCAAGCCTTTAGTGTTTCAAAACTGAACTTGCTTCCGTGAAAGCTCTACCAGATGAATGGCTGCCTTCTGCATGTTCCACCACTTTGCCCCATTCAAGCACACTTACCGAGACAATGTATGATTCAATTTGGCAAACATTATTCTGGTTGCGAAAACTGTTTCAATAGGTACCCTATTCAAGGCCCTCCTCTAAGTTATAATTGAAACCCAGCTCACTCTGCGTATTCCAGGGTCCCCATATGTTGGCCTGTTCTCAAAGGCCGCCGCTCCACTGGCTCTTAGACAATGTATGATTTTTTAAGGATTTGTCAAACACTCAAAAGCGCATAATTATTACATGTGCGTGCGTTTTTATGCATGTATGAGCCGCGTGGGGCCACGTCGAGAAGCACCCCTACGGCGTGCGGCACCTTGCGTTTACGCGATAGCTGCCAGGCTAAGCGATGATCTATAAGCAAAATATGAGTTTTCGTTAGTGCGAGAGTCGCTTATTTGTATTGAAATGCCTCGATACATTCGATTCTACCCAGTTATGCTCACTGGTACCCTCTTGAGAGATCTGTTTTGAATCTTGAACAGGCATGGCAGCCAGTTGCTAGACCTCAACTCAGACAATAATATGCGCTAGAGTATTTAAATGGCTCGCTCGCTCTCAGTCTAGCACCAATATGCAATTCTCTACTCTCCTCTCCGTCTTCGCCTTTACCCAGGCTATCGCTGCTCCTGCCCCTGCAGAGACCGATGCCAGTGCCGTTGATCAATCCAGCCTCGATACTGCTGTTGAGATCTCAGATAGCAACAACTCCTCTCTTGAGAAGCGTACGCTGTTCTTGCTTGCCAAGGCCAAATATCTCTGGGCCAACGCACTTCTTCACAAGGGTATCTGCTACTCTTGTGGATCCCAAAATATTGGCTGCGGTAATTCTTGCTGCAACTGCGGTGCTTCAACTCAGGTTTCTTGCAGTTCTTGTTAAAGAAAAGACAGTTTGCCAGGTGAGGTGAGCCTTCGCTGAGTCTATTGAGTTTATACATTCTTTCGTAGTCAAATAATTACATTCGTTCAGAAAATCAGAGGAAGACGCTAGCGACTACCGAGTGCAGGGGCCAGGTGTGTTGAGAAGGTGTTTAGTGCTTGTATGCGCTCATGCGCTGCTATCACTATCATCCTACAGTCTTGGCAGGTAATGTAAACAATCAACTTATGCTAGTTTTGTATATTAGTGTGTGTTAATGAGTTAATAGTCGGGTCAAGCGTTTGGAGTGATAGGCCTTAGTCTCTATAAATCCCCAACAAGTATGCAAATCGGATCACTACCAAATCAATCGCCATCAGCACGCTGTCCCTGGCCAGATCGACTTTACTACCTTCGACCTCATGCCATGTTACAGGAACTTCTGCGATTGTAATTTGCTTGCGCATGGCGATGATCAGTACCTCCACATCAAAGATCCAACGCTCGGTATGCATAAAAGGGAAAATCTCGCGCGCGGCTTGTCGAGTGAACAGCTTAAATCCACACTGAGTATCATGGATAGTACGAATCCCAAATACATACAGCAACGAATGCAGCCCGTACATGAGCAGGTTGCGAATAAAGGTGCGTTTGACCACCGCATCGGTCTTCACCAGATGAGCCCGTGAACCTACTGCGACCCCGCGCTGCACACCCTCAAGAGCTTGTATAAGCTTCTCAACATCGCTGAACCGCGTCGCACCATCGGCATCAGCAAACAAAATCAACCGGCCACTAGAGTGTTTGATCCCGTGCGTTACAGCACCACCTTTGCCCCTATTTTTGGTGAGCCGGCATGCCCTGATATTTGCAGCAGAATGGGGGAAATTAGCGGCCACCCATTCGAACGTCGAGTCAACTGTGCCGTCTGTGCTGCCATCGTCGCACAGGAGAATCTCCCATTTGTGGCCAAACCTTGTCTCGAGGAACGGGATCGACTCTTTGAGCATTATTGGAAGCCGCGAGCGCTCATTATAACATGGAACTACCACGCTTAGCTCCACTGATGGGTCCTGATTCAGGTTTGGGAGCTGATTTCGCGTTTGCGGGTCACTTGAAACGGTATATTGTGATTCAGTCGGGGTTTCTGCGCGTGGTTTATGCGATAAAATCAAAATCGTGCAGTAGAAAGCAACGAAAATCACCGCTGTACCACCAACGACTATCCACATGCTGAGGTAAGAAGCCAAGCTCCTAGTACTAAAGACTAGTCTCACGAGCGGTAGGGTCCTGGGCCTGCTCAAAGGATGCCATCGTGGGGACGATTTTGATAACTCATTTGAAACTTGAGGGATGCTTTGGTATTTTGAGGTGAAAGTTGTAAATGTTCTCCGGTAAAACTACCTCCCAGCACCTTTGCATTTTGTTCTTATACCAGCCAACTAGTGTCTCCAACCCTGCGTCCAGGGGAGACCCTAGGGCCCTCACACTCATTCGGTTCTTCACATGATCTTAGGAAGAGGGAGGTTCTCTGTCGTCACTCAAAATGATAACTTAGCAATAAAAACTATCTCTACAGATGATACAAAGCCGCCACACAATATAAAAGCAGAAATAGCGGCTTTAGAGGCGCTCACACACCCAAACATCATCTCTCTCTTGGATATATCGTATACACCTAGTATCGTTGATCCAGAATGTAAGCTGACTTTCCCGCTGTATAAATACACCCTCAATGATGTTTTGTTTGCTCAATCCAAAGCCAAGTTCCCACCGGGTAGTGGCTGGCGCAACAAACTCGAAATTTCTTCCGCACAGCAGATTACTGCCAAGATAGCCAATGCTCTCGCATATATCCATTCAAAGGGAATTTTGCACCGCGATTTGAAGCCGGAAAATATCTTGTTTGCGTCAAAAGAGTCCACGGACCCCATTCTCATTGACTTTGGGATCGCGTGGGTCCCTACATATGGAGAGGAACCCAAAGTCACTGATGTATCAAGCAGCGTATACAAGGCGCCAGAACTGCTACTGGGATATACAGATTATACAGAATCTATTGATATTTGGTCGTTGGGGTGCATTAGCGCCAAACTGTTATCCACGGACTCGCACGATTTTTTTGGCGACTACAATGGCGATATTGCATTACTTGGAACTCAAATGTGTGTTTTGGGCGCGCCACCTCCCACAAGTGAGCTGGCAAAGCGTGCAGCCAACTGGTCGCCGGCAGAGGATAAGAGTGGCGAATGGACGCGTCTACGAGCGTTTGAAACAGAATTAAAACAAGTGCTGGCGTGGGATAATAGACCAAACGCGTTACAAGTAGAGAAAATGTTTACCTAGGCTATTTACAAGACGTAGAAAGTGGCGCGTCACTTTAAGGAATTATAGACTTCATGCTCGTGACCTACAAGCTCTCGAACAACTTTGGAACCCGTTTGGGGAAGCAAAGACTGTAGGTACTTTGCCATTTTACGCGCAAGCTCATCGGCTCGCTTAGCCACGTCGCCTACTCTGAGCGCTTGGATCTCCGCCGGATTAATAGGGTCTTTGCCAATGTACAAGTCATAGGTTCCATCTACGCATTTGAGTTCAACCATATCCTCCGAGGCTACCAAAACTATCAGGTTATCACGCCAATCTCCATCAATGATCTGAAACGCTGTGGCACCTACAAACTGCGTCAATATTGAGTACGCGGCCTCGAGCATTTCCTTTGTTTGCTGGTCAGGGACATCAGGGTCGCGGCTTACATCTAGAATCTCACGAATTTGCTCTTGCATGGGGTCATACGTGCGAATAATCTGGGTATCGTTATCCGATGGCACAAACCCATACTTGAAGAGAAACTCGCCTGCAGAGCGTACACCATAGTCAATCAGAATTTCTTGGTTCGCGGTCATATCTTTTGTGGCAAACAGGAGGAAATCTGCGCCGTCAAAATCATAGCGAGCGTTGGCATCGCATGACGAATGGTTCGCCAGATCAAGCACCGGAACCAACACATGCTCGCCTGTTTGAGGGTGCGTGAGAGCGCGCGACGCGATCCATTCATAGGCCAAGTGCCATAGAGCAGGGCTGAGACCTGGTAATGAGGGGCAAGAGCGGTACATTGCATCGACAAACCGCCTTTTGGTAGACGTGGCATCGCCTATTGAGGTCCCCTCAAGGTCTTGAATCTCCTCCTGAGTCCAGGTGAACGGTAGGCTCAGGTCTTCAGGGGTCGGTAACAGCTTAAAGTACGGCGTCCACTGGGTTTGGGGCTGCAGCGCAAGGTAAACAACGGCTCTGTGCAGTAAGTGGGGACCCTCACCAGTACACTGAAGCATCCACTTACCCATTTCATCGTCTATACAGGTGGAGCTAGTGATACAAAGGGAACTCGGGACCCTAAGAAGCACGTCGCCTTCCTTGACTGCGACAGCGGTCCTAAGACCCATTCCATAACTCTCGAAAACCTCGAGCTCGGTCTTTGTGTTTGATTTTGCCCACACAGACCAAATGTGCGCCTTATTGGCGACTTGATAGCGAGCCTCAGACATGTAGTGATGACTAGGGGGGGCCAAAGGGTTGGGTCAAGAGCGTACCTCTTTGAAAATGGCAGAGCTTGCGTCGAGCGAGGGGGCTCGATTCTTTTGACTCAAGTAGGAAAGGTGAGAGTAGCCAAGTACCTCAGATACGTAACTATATTGAGCGGCTAGAACCGAAACTCTGGGGATTTATGATGGCCTTGATGACAAGAGTCCATTAAGAGGCTATTGCTGAAGAAGGCCTCACTAGACCATAGGCGCTTTAAGGTGATGAGCTCGAAGGCCACCCAGAATCTTCAAATTGTGACTGGAATTGAGCGAAATTTGAAGTCAGGTTAAGCGATTGGAACTGGAACATAAGAAAGGAGGAAATGAGACCCTGGATCGAGCATTGCTATATATAGTGGTCTCATACAACAGGCAACAGGGCCATCTAATCCCTTGAGGTACAAGTAAATTATGTTAAACGCGCGACCTAGGTACTTACTCACTATCAGCGTTGCCATGGAATACATCAGCATTGACTTTGAAAGTATCCTCTGGACCACCGTGACGTTTAATGCCCAGGTCCTGGCTAATACTCATGATATCTTTCATATCCTGATCATCGAGCTTCACAGCGGCGGCATTAGCACTGATACGCTCATCATGCACTGACTTGGGGAGTACTGCGACACCACGCTGAACGTTCCAATTCAAAACGACATTGGCAGGCGTCACGTTGTGTTTTTTGGCGATCTTCTTGAGCACATCATAGTCCATATCGCCCTGGCCAAGGGGTCCCCATGCTTCAGGAACAATCTTTTTAGAGTGGCAAAAGTCTACAAGCTTTTGCTGCGGAAGTCTCACGTGGAGCTCTACCTGGTTAGTGGCAGGAACAATCTTGGTGGTAGGCGAGTCGAGTAGTACCTTTAGGTTGTAGATGTCAAAGTTGGAGACGCCAATAGCTTTGACTTTAGAGGGCGGCAGTTCTTGCAACTTCTCATAGACTTCAACAAAGTTCACTGTCTCATCAAGAGTGAAGCTTTTTTCGGGGATGGGCAGTGACTTGTCTCCAGAGGACTTAAGGGCAATTGGCCAGTGCATCAAGTACAGGTCGACATAATCGAGACCCAATTTCTTGATAGAGACCTCAAAGGCTCCAATAGGATCATAATAGTCCTCGGCCCACAGCTTGGTGGTAAGAAAGATCTCCTTGCGAGGTACTCCAGAATCGCGGATGGCTTTACCAACAGCATCTTCATTAAGGTACGCACTGGCTGTATCGATATGGCGGTATCCATCTTTGAGAGCTGCTAAGACAGAATTGTAGGCGTCCTCTTTGGGGCACAAGTAAGTTCCCAGTGCCAAGGCAGGGATCTTTACGCCGGTGTTGAGAGGGAAAGTAGTAGAGTTGAGGGTATCAGAAGACATTTGAATTGATTGAGAGGGTCGGTATGCACTTTTATAGCGGTGCATGCAAGCGAATGCAGCAGATGCATTGCTGTATCAAGGCCAATGTCCCTTGCATGACGGCTAAAATCCGTGTCAGGCCACCCAGAAATTAAGTGCATACTAGGTCATAACGCTAGCCTATGGAGCTACTATAGATTATTTCCAATGCTGTAAGTTGGCTATATTATCAAGGCGCGGCAATACTTAAAAGTGGGTCGAGTGGCTCCGTGTATCCAGGTTACTTTGAGCAATATCGGAGCACCCAGTATTATTAATTAGGGGTGGGAAAGAGGCGAATTTATATACTGGGGGGATGATATTACTTACCGTTCGTGATTTATTCTGGCAGAGCGAGCATTGGCCAGATCAGAGTGGTCGAGTCTTTGAGACCCAATTGCTAGCTTGAGAATGTTGATCCAAGCCAACAAAAGTTTGCCTCTGAGCTAAGGGCATGCACCTCTGGGTAGTAAATATAATTATATCTTCATTCAAGCTCTGGCTCAGCCTAAATCATTGTGTCTGGTCTCACTTCTCGGTTACACCCCCACAAGCTTATTTGGACCCTTTTAGTTAAAATCTGCAGATCCTGACGTAATCTCCACAATGAGCTGGGACGACGAGGACTTTTCGGTGCCAGTGACTGGAAACGATTTCGATGAAGAAGATGAGCTCTTTGATGACTGGGAGGCTGCAGCAAACTCCGATGATGAGAAGCCGAAGGTAGTGAAGCCCAAGATCAGCAGCGCCCAGCGCATTGCTGAGAAAAAGAAGAAAGAAAAGGAGGAGCGCGAGCGCAAAGCCATGGAGAAAACACAGGCCGCTTCCAAAAAGGATCAACTCGATAAAGAGATTGAGGCCGACCTCGATAGCGCTGCCGACCTGCTTGCGGCCGCTGATATCCACCCTCGGTCCCGCCAAAAGGCCGCTCCCCAGGCTGCTGCCGCTGCTGGTCCTGCAAAGCTCAGTGATCTGGCTATTTTCAAGCCCACAAACGCTAAAGAGTACACCAGTCTGCGCCAGACTGTTGTGCCCATTCTCAACGAGCTTCACGGCAAGAACAGCCAGCTTCAGCACATCAACTTTGTAGTCGAGACTTGCCGCGATTTGATGGGCCCATTGACCAGCGACCAGGTCGAGAAGGTTATTGCAACGTTGCAGGCGTCTGCCAACGCCAAGTTTCGGGAGGAGCGTGCCAAGCGGCTGGGATCAAGAGCCAAACCAATGGTCAAGCAAAGCAGTGCCAAGCAACAGGCTGCCCCAGTTAAAGTGCCCGAGATGGCCGAGCTTGATGACGATGGACTGGACGATGACGACTTTATGTAGAGTACCACGTTTAGCGGGTGCGTCATGGAGAGCGGGCGTTTGACCACAATGACATGACCACACTGGGCCCCATTGGGGTCTTGGACATGGATTGAGTACCGCTTATCCAGTCTTGTCGTAGCTATGCCGCTACAACCAAAGGTAACTACCCGCTGCTCAGCTATCAGTAAACTAGCCTAATGATATGAATTTATAGACCATCAAGGGCAGCCTTTCCATAGACGTGACGGGCCCTGGGTCTTATAACTCTGCAGTCCACAGGTCGACTCGATCCAAGGACCCGACCCAGACATACTTGGCGCCTTCTGCATGGCTAAAGACAATAATAACACAATCTAGCAGGTCGCGATCCTGAGTGAGAATGACGGTAGCACACTCTGGATCACACAAACCTCTGATTTTGGATTGTCCGGTGTTCGCCCCGGAGCATCACCTAAAGACTATGATGTGTGTATCCTGGACCTGAGACTGATTGATGGAACTATAGCAGAGATAGCGAGATAGCTGGGCAAGTAAACCCACAAGCAAGGAGATATTCCACTCGAGCTATTTCTTAGAAGCTTTACGGGTCTTGATCCCGTCCTGATGAAATAGCGTGACAATATTTATGCCTTTTTATCAGGCTACCGCGCCAATTGTGGCACCACGTGCTACTCTGATAGTCATTTCTTAGCACCGTACTCCAGAAAAAGAAGCATATACTGATATATTTCAAGGTACCACTACTTGCGTCGCTGGGCTGCGTTTCCAACCGGCAAGCCAACACTCTCCTCTATACCATCCTCACTGGATGATCTGCGTAGAATGTGGATCTAAGGTAGACTCATTGTACACGGTTCATTCTGCAGATAATATCCAAGCAACAACTTGCCCTAACTGTAAAAAATTTGCCGACAAGTACACCGAGTACGATCCGGTGCTGGTGGCCCTTGATGTGGCCCTGCTTCGCCCCCAAGCGATCCGTCACGTTGTCTTCAATAAGCTCAAATCGCAAAAACAGCTTCTACTGCGCCTTCATGTCTTGATTTTGCTTTTTGATGTGTACATAAAGTGGGCCTGCACCGAGCTGGCCCCTACTCCAGCTGCTACTCAATGGCTCGCCAAATCCCCCACAACCATCCAGTATGGATACTTTTTAATAGCCAGTGCTACTGACACGGTTCTGGTGAATCTTATCGTTTATTTATTGGCTCAAGTCCTGACCTGCAATCGAGACTCTGGTGCCCTATTTACAACCATTCTGTTATCTTCCATGGCCAAGCTGCTCCCGCTTCTGACACTTATATGGGATTATGATACTTCCAAAGCTCTAACTTCGTCGATAATTCTTGTGGGATTCACCACAACGGAGTTCTTGGGCGTTGTCCTCAGGTGCGGCTACGTCAAGTCGCTAGGGATGACTTGTGCTGCTTTAAGCGTCAGCAGTTATGTCGTTCAGTATATATTGTGGCCATGGATGCGACAGGGCTAAGTATTCACAATGAATACCACCATAGCCCTGAAATGGTACTCTTTGGCTCCACAAGGAGTCGCTAAAAATCGATACTGTATCCTACTAATCGATGATAAGTTAGTAACGGTATCAAAATATCCTCAATCAGGGTACCCATGCATCACTGAGATTTAAGTTATCTTGATGTGGTATTACGACACTACTTTCTAGCACGAGTCTATGGAAAGTTTAGTATTGACTAGGGGAGTCACCCCAGCTGTAATACCTTAAAGCTCAGTACTCTCCCATGCACATGCTTATAGTAGTTAGTACAATCTGAGGAGGCTTTAGGGGCTCGGCCACTTTGTCCGCCCTCACAAATATAAAAGTAGGCTTGCGGAGTTTGATGTGTTGAAATTTCATCGATCAGACTGCGCCTCTTGATACTCATCAGTGCAAGCTAGCATTTTCATTTCAAATGAAGCTAGAAAGATACTGTAGGTAGTTTTAAGGTCATTTAACGCCCCTTCGCAGCTTCCGCGGATTCTTGGGGATACCTCTTGAAACTTTAAACAGATTGGGATGGGCTGAATAGGTATTAACCATAAAGGAGTTATACTAGCTATTGAATTGAATCTACTGGAAAATCAGGCAATAGTGCAGGTAACGATAAAGTTCTCACCGGGGTTTAGGTGGCCGCGGACGAGGCCGTTACCCTCGTGTTTCTTGGGGGTGATAAGGTCGCGAGCGAGTTCAGAGGCAGTAGTGGTAGGAAGCATTTGATACATAATACCGACCCACTGGACCGTACTTATAGCATCTGAGGAGCGGCCAAGTGAGTTGCAGGTTCATGTGTGGCTCGTGCATGGTGACTTGGACTTTGCATCCAAGATGCTTATAGTCGTCTTTAGGTGAGTATAACTAACTAAATAAGCCATGTAAGACTTTATTTAAAGAGGAAAAAAAAGGAGATACTGTTGAGATCCCTGGTTATTATTGCGCCTCTCGCTACTTTTTTCACATTTGGCAATCCCAATCTGGGAATATCTCTGCATGAGGCTAGTGTGTGGTTTTAATGGGGCAATAGCTTCAAGCCAAGAAAAATAGCGCATGAGAACCACGTTCACACCTTTGGACTAACATATACTTGAAAAGCTGCAACTAGAACCCCAATGCCGATATATACCCACCAGCTGGTTCAAGCAAACACAATTCCGTACGCCGCTCAACATCAGCACACTCCATGAGTTAATAAATACAAGAATTAATTAGAATTAATTGGACGTGGCTCTGAGTGTCTGCAAGGAGTACAGAGCGCGAGTACTGCCTAGTTTAGGCGACACACTCCTCTAGTGAACCCACATGAGGATCTCAGAACGAAAACGGTCTGTAGCAAGCTAGTAAAAGTTCAGCTCTACTGCACTTGACAGTCACATTCTTAGTAGCATCTTTGCATAATAGAGCAGGGCCCCGGGCATACGCTCTGAACGAGTCTACTCCCACTCATCAAAAGACATGTGCCTCCTTACCAACCCATTAGGATTTGCAATCACACACTCGTTCCCCTCGACACCGACCCATGGGCCGTCCAGAGGAGTCACCAGATTAGGATTCACATACTTGAGGTGCTGCTCCCGCTCCTCATCAAGCGTGCGAGATTGCCGTCTATTGAGTTTCCGAACGCGTTGGTTAGCCCGGTCATGCTCGTCGTCGCTATGGCTCATATTAGCAGAATGAACGCGTGGTATATTGCTGATGGTATGTATCGAGCTATCGACATTGCGACCATTGCCAGACTCTTCATCTTCGCTGTAGTAGTTGACGCTACTGCTGCTTCCGTTCTCAGTGTTATCAATGTCAACAGCATCGAGGGCAATAAATCGCAGTAGCGGCTCCACAAATTTCTCAAAATTATACCAAAACGCAGCAACCATGAACGGCATAGGCAGCACCAACAGCATCAACATGAACTGGCTCTGGAGCACCAGGATACCGAGCATCGCCACCTGGAAAAGCATCAGCCCAAAACAAGCACGACGAATAATAAGCGTCCAGAGACGACCCGTAGAGTGCTGCGGGTGCACCATAGAGTAGAGAAACTGATACTTGTAGACATAATACCCCACTAGAAAATAAATCGCGCCAAAAAACACAATACGGCCAGAAATGATGCTGTACATGAGAGCAAGCAAATAAATTAGCAATGAAGTGGGTAGTAAAATACCATAATTGAGTGTTGAGGGTTTGTAGAGCTCATGGTAGTCGCGGGCACTTTTGCAGTGGGCCATAAAGAACGGAAATTGCAGCAGGCTTCCCGCTTGCAAAAGCCTTGTAGGCAGAATTCCCAGTCCTTGAAGCACAATCAGGTTAGTGTAAAAGGCCGAGAGCCGGCGCAAGGACCGCGCAAGCATAGTGGCAAACTTTGTCGTGTCTTTGGGCAAGCTCAGCAAAGTATTGATATTAGAGCCAATGGTGAAAACCAGAAACAAGTTGATAAACACATAAAAAAAATTCTTTGAAAGCGTGCTTAGCTCTACATCCTCGCGCGAGATGTAGCCCTGGTGTTCGCTCAGGTAGGCATTGAAGTACGGCAGCACAATGTTCAAAAGTGTGAAAATATAGGTTGTCAAGACCTGTGTGAAAAATGTTTCGATCCACGGTGATTCCTCGAGGTACTTGGCAAGCCATGGCACGAACCGTTTGATGGTATTGATGTCGATAAATCGCGAAAGATAATAAAAGGGCGCTGTCATGAAGATAGTGCTTAACACGAATATACCAGTGACAGTGTACTGGAGCCAGCTCCGTTTGGTCGCGCTCATATATATATTCTTCCAAATCACGTCGTGCGGGGCCGGCGCCAGGTGCGTCAACAAATGGTGGGGCGTAGGATTTAGCAGGGCTTGAGCCGCCATCTGACACGCGTGAACAGACTCCATGGTGATGAATGCAGTATGTGTGACATTATTGTTAGTCTTGCTGCGTTCGCGGATGATCTGGGTATCAATTCCGTCTAATTCTGAGGTGTACTTTTCGATGAGGTCTACTTTGGCGCCGAATAAACCGCAGCACCCGGAACGAGTATAGGGGCGGACCAGCCTCACGTTAAGGGGAATTAGGCCTGACTGCGTCACGTGTACGCTACCGGTTACCGGGTTAGCGAGCTGAGAAGTAGGCAGCGTGATGTTCTCCATATCAATCTCGTTGATGAAAGTGGGCCCGAGATAATCTGCCCAGTGGCGCTCGAGCTTGCGCATGATACGGTTGCGTTTGAGAAACAGCTTATCGAGGGCGGTCCAGTCGTGACACAGAACCACAGATTTCGCTTCACCGATCCGCAGATCCGCAAAGTATTCAGTCAGCGCCTGCTTTGTGCGCATCGGTTTTGGTACCCCTGTGACCCGGATGGTGCGGTCGGTAATCGAGTTTTGCGATCCCAGGTACTGCTGGCGCACGCTGACGACCTTAAGAGTGTACTTTTGCAGACTGCGGAGGCATAGCATGGTGAAAATAACAGTGAAAACGGGGTAAACCCAAAAGAAGTTATTAAATACAGTGATGGGGGAAGGCATATCGTCGAGCAGCGTGACATTGGTGGGCGCAGGGACCGCCGGATCAAGCGCATCCCCTGCGATTGCTCCAATAAGCGCTTTGACGCTCTCATCTTCATCGTATCGGCCAGTGTAGTACCATCGGAGGGGCCCAATGGCACCAAACGAGATAAGAGTGAGCTGCGAGAGCATGCTGAAGGCGGCTCTAAAGAACATCAGAAAGACATACGCATCAAGGCCAGCGTATTCGAGTACGTGCTCATCTGTTGTGCAATAGAGCGTGCGAATCCACCCGAAAAGGCTGCTTGGAAGCGGTGGCAGGTCACGCCGGCGGAAGGTGCGCGCAGCGTAGAGCCGGGGCCATTTGCGCCGCCACATGCTAAAGATAAGCATTGAAAGAGAGCCCAAAGCAAGGGCCAATGCCAGCTGTAGACCTAATCCACGCTGCGCTTCACCGCCTGGATACGGATCTTTGGGCTTCATGTAAGCTCCAAACGAGTGGCATCGCCCCTCAAGCAAGGCACGGGTTCGCAGTGGTCTTACTTCCCGCGAAGTGTGTGGCTTTAATATTTATTCATGCTATTGATTGTTTTTATAAACACTTCTAGAAGTACATTCAATCACGTCTTTTCATACCCTCTTCCACTTATTTCAGCATTCTATAGGCTCATATTCCTGGGTGGAAATTTACCTTTTGTGGGCTGGAAATACCTCAACAGCTGAGGTTTCAATCTGCAACTATTGAAGATCACTCCTCGTGGGTTTAGTTTTGACCACTCCATTTCATAGACTTATAGCCTGGGGACAAATAGTCTAGTTTGCCGCGGGACCGATAAGGGACTCATGGTCGGTGATGTGTTGGTTCATCAAATAGTGCTGGAAACATGCCTGATGTCGACTTCGAAAGCTGAGAGGTGTTCTAACAACCGAGCTATTTCTGTTTGTAGTGTTCCTCTCCAGTTGTACTTCTACTTTTAGTTGTGAATTAATCGCGCGCGCCCGATCTTCTAGTTTTACTCTTTTATTGTGTTGTTCTCATTTCCAGTCAGTCTGGGCGAGGTCCGAAGTGAGCTTTCAGGATGCTCAAGATGTGGTCCAGCAGCTATATTTACATATATCAGTTACTTAGGTTGATCTTAGAGGAGCTTGAGAGGGAGCCACGCGTTCCAAAATAGACTAAACCGAGATTGCCCATTCTAAATGCGATTGTGCCAGCTAATTTTGCGCGTGCACACACCAGTACGGTGCAGCTACCTACTCATCATGCATTAGCTATAAATAATTTATCTCACAAAAGACCCCAACAGTTTTTGGATATCCTGAGTAGCGATGGGCTGGGCTTGCTCAAACTTTGGTATCATCTTGACCGGTGGTGCATTGGTATATGTTTGATGCTCTGGCTCGTGAGGGGACGACGCGAGAACAAAAGGCATTCCGGGCTCTGTTGGCGGATAATCTGGCACAAGTTTGCCTCCGCGCTTAATACCCATTTGTTTCGCGATCCGTGAATCCTCATACTCAATAGTGAAATCCCGCGGTGCATACAGATCGGGCCCGCCATGTAGCCGGCCATGGGGCTCGATATATTCTGCAGACAATACCGTGGGAGCGTTTTCAATATCATAATAGCAAACTCGTAGTAGCTCCTCGTCGTCTTTCCACTGCACCTTTTTGCGGGGTGCTGCGCGATGTGAGGGGGTGGTGGATGCAGACGAGCCAGCGCTTTTAGGCTTTTTTGTGGTTTGCTCGTCAGTAAAGTCTTCACGGCCACGTTTATTCAAAAGTAATAATGACTGGAACGATTGCCGTGCTTGTCGTTTCGGGATCTCTAGCTCGCTTTTCGGGCTAGCAGAGGGCGCAGCCTGAGCGGAGCCATTGAGTCTGTTAGAGGGGCCTTCAGTAGCATTCTCTGGTGCGCTTGGCCCCGAATCATGAGTCGTGATCGCACCGCTTTTTGGTTCATTTTCTTTACTCTGATCATCGAGTTCAAGACCATACTTGGAGGCTAGTAAAAGGGCATCTTTTCCCACCAGAGACCTCCGCAAGACGCGCAAGACGGGTTTAAGCTTGATCTGGGCAATAGTTTCGCTACTGAGATCCAATTGCGTGAGAAATTTCAAGCCCGCGCCTGTCTGATCTTTACGTTTTGCCTTGATCATAGCCAGAAGCCAATTACGGACTCGGGCAACCATTGGTTTTATATCTATTTGAGCGAGCGCGGACCAAAATTCACCAGGGGCATACCTAATAGTTGCCTCGAGCACCAACTGAACCGGGTCGGGGTCGCTTAGCGCCCAGTGAGCCTTGTCGATACCGCCCACGAGACCCATGAGCTGAACGGCCGCGGCGCTGGGGTCGTTGAAAAAAGAAGCAGACACCCGATCTTTGGCCGACTCACTAGATAGAGCACGGGGTGGTGAGGGCTGCCGTGAAGGCCGCAGCGGTGACCCTGAGGGCGACCGTTCACTTATGCTCATGTGAGGAAGCCAACTCAAAAAGGGGTGTCTTGGGGGGTCAAGACCACTCAGGTATAAACAGAAACTTAGAGGACCTTCCTGAGGAAAACTACTCAAAAATAACTAAAACGCTTCAAACTTTCACTGTTTTCGAAATTTGAAGCCCCATGCTATACAAAATTCTAGCTCAATTCTGAATACTCCAGTTCGCTCTCCTCTAAAAGAAAGAAATTTTTTTCTACCGACTCCCAGTCAGCTACACATATTTTTCCCAAATCTGAAAAATGCTGAAATTCCGACCATTGCAGGTCGTCCGGCTGTACCAGAAGTATGGCTCGCGCGGGAATTCGCGCGGGAATAACGATTTCAAGAGAAAGACAAATAACTTTAACAGGAAGCCCCTTAGGTACCAGGAGAACTCAGACGACAAGAAGCTGATCCAACGAAACAAGCAGAAACGTCACCAAGATGATGGGCTTAGAGGCCTCCCCAGCTATGAACTGGATAAAGAAGCCATCAAGAATCTTGTCTGGACAGATTTGGTCACCAAGAAGGAGCCCGTGGACTCGGAGTCTGCAGCGGAACCGTCAGGTGAACCATCTAGTGCACACTCGGACGTCACTACCCAGACTCTCGCTGATAAGAAAATTCTGAGCCTTCCGCTTGTCAATTCACTCATCTACAACCGCAAATATACCAGTTTGACCCCCGTCCAGGCCCAGACCCTTGTGCCCATTCTCAATGATCAGAGTGTAGTTGTGCGGGCCAAGACCGGTACCGGAAAGACTGCTGCATTTTCAATTCCCACGATTCAAAAAGTTTTGGAGGCCAAAAAAGACAGGAGCCTCAATAATAAAGTAAAGGCGGTGATTATCAGTCCTACCCGTGAACTTGCCCAACAGATTTCGGACGAGATCTCCAAGATTCTCGACTATGGTGGACTCCACTCTGTCTCGGTGCAGTGTTTTGTAGGCGGGTTGTCCAAGGGCGAGCAGCTCAGAAACGGTGGGTTCAGGCCTGGCAAGCAGTGCTGTGACATTGTAGTTGCCACACCCGGCCGTCTCGACGATATTCTTGAAGATGAGGAAGTGTTGGAGAAATTTGACTCTCTCATTTACCGTGTATTCGATGAAGCTGACCGTCTTTTGGATATCGGATTTGAGAACCTGTTGCGCAAGATCCGCGACCGGATTGATAGTGTCACTCCCGAGGACCGCGAAGTTCCCCTGCTGCTGTTTTCCGCAACTGCAGACCGTAATGTACGTCGCTTTGCGTCTGATCAGTTTGGTGACCGCGTGAAGCTTATTGATACCATTTCCAAGGACGAGCCCACTGCTAATGAGCTGGTAGACCAGTCCATTGTTACCACTAAGGACTGGGCCGAGATCTACGAGGGTGTCGCCCAAGAGATTGTCGAGAGCTACAATACTAAAGAGTCTGGTAATTTCAAGGCAATCGTGTTTATGCCCACTGTTGCAATGGTTGACAACTATGCGCAGATTTTGTATCAACTGTTGCCCAAAAAGCGTGGCGATTCCGTTGTCATGGCTATTCACGGCCAAAAGACCCAGGCAACGCGTCAGAAGCTGAGCGATAAGTTCCGTAAACAGGACGATGCTATTCTTGTGACCACCGATGTGATTGCTCGTGGTATGGATTTCCCCCGCGTTTCCCACGTATACCAGGTCGGTCCTCCGCCAGATGTCCCCAGCTATATACACCGTATTGGCCGTACCGCGCGTATTGGCAACAAGGGTAAGTCTTCCCTGTACTTGACCAACCATGTGCGCCAGTACATTGGATCCCTGGCCCGCGAAAACATCGAGCCGGCACTCTCCACATTCAAGAGTGACCCTGAATTCCATGAGAAGTTTGTGAATGCGGTGCCTCTTAGTGTTCGCGAGAGTGAGGAGCCTGACACCATCATCAACTCGCTCATGTCGTACATGACTGTTCTTAAGAGCAAATATCCCGTGCAGCCTCGCCAGTTCCTGAACGATATGCTTCCTTTTGCTAATCTGTATGAGCTGGATGAGATCAACCTGAGCCGATCTAATGCCGATACCTGGGAGAACCAGCGTAGCTACCGGCCCCAAAATAACTACAAGAAGAAGTTTGGAAGCTCTCGTAAGAGTCGCATGAGATGGTAAACAAGCAAGCTAGAGTGAGCTTGCAGAGACTGAGGGAAAAGAAGCAAAAAAGTATGGAACATTGCCGCATTGGCCTCATAGCTACAATTCCCTTAGTTTTGTCTACTCACCTACTAAAGTTGTACATAGTCTATAATATTATCGTATATATATATACATTGGCCACCCATTAGATTGGTTTTACATTGTTGTCATCATTGTAGTCCCAAGGCTCCCAGTTATGTAGGCTTTTATCCCAGCTTTGTAGGCTTCTCCCAGACCTCCTGTAGTACCCTCTCAGAGTTCACTGGTCAGACAGCTAGTCATCGATGGAGCAAGAACGGCCCAGGCACGTATTCGACCGATACTTGCGCCACGCAATCGGTAAAACAGCTGTGCAGTTGAGCAGAAATAAAGCAATTGCCGACACACCAGCACTGAGCCTCGTTTCAATCATCTCATCGCTTCGCAACCTGGCAGTGCGGGGATCGCGGTTCGCAGAGTTTTCGGCTGTTCCTGGCGACTTCCTGAGCTGGAGACAGCCGAGCCTTACCCTTTCAGGCCTTGTATTTTACACAGTCATTTGTATGAGGCCTCAAACTGTGCTTGTTGTGCCGTTTATCTTCATCTTGGGCACCACCTTTATTCCCCAGTATGCTAAACGGTACATGTATCCTGAGCGCGTACACACGCAGCGGCTGCGCGACCTCAAAGAAGAGGTAGCCCCCATGCCCGATCAACAGGACCAGGGAGAGAAGGACCTGGTGAATATGCTGCGGTCGGTCCAGGCCTCGCTCTCAAATGTCGTGGGGTTACTCGAGTGGGTCGATCACATGCAGGAGACGTTTGGCGATTTCAGCGATCCGCACGAGAGCTCTGCGCTATTTATTTTTTGTATTCTGCTGCTATTTATTGCAATTGCCGTTTCCAACTATGTTCCTCTTAAAGCGGTATTTGCCTTGGGCGGGTGGCTCCTGGTGGGACTCATGCACCCTGGGGTTCGATCGCATTTGGAAGAACTAGCCGCGGAGGTAGAGGAAATCGAGGAGAAAATTCGTGAAACCAGATACTTTCCCTATTTTTACCAGCTCTTGCAATCTCAATTCAGTTTCTCCGACCTGGAGGTCATTCGCGAGGTTGAGGTGTTTGAGATTGAGCGCCAGGGCCTCACATCGCGGTTTTGGGAGCCGGTGGGGTTTATTTCTGTACTGAATCCTAAACGAGGCGGGTTTGGACACCGGTTCCACCACGTTGCCAAGGATATTGACGCAGTACAGGCCCCTCAGCACTGGTACTTTAATGAAGCAGAGTCCTGGATTCTCGATAGTGATACCCAGCTCTGGCTCGAACAGCGATCTATTGAACTTCAAGTGGTAAATGGATGGGTTCATTCCTACAAGGGTAGCCATCGTGCTCGTAGACATGTGCGCAAGTGCTTCTATAGTCCTGATGGGAGCACGATCAAGGGATAAAGGCAGAGAAAGTACGCACTGTCAGTCCAAACAAAGTCAAGGTTGAGGTTGATTAGAGCAAGTACAGATTAATCAAAGCGTTGGCAAACGAAACCTGTCCAGAGTAAGTGCACAAGCATGCTTCAGCAAAGTCAAAGAAGAGTACAAAGCGTAGCGTGTGGTGAGCTTTCCATCATTTGCGCGTGCGAAGTTATCATAGAGCCTATTGCTCGTTTTCTTCTCTGCATTGCTGGCACTGAGGCACAAACAATCTCAATTGACTGCCCTGTCTTAGTACCCGGCGGCCATTGGACTATTTCCTCACCTTTGCCGAGTTTTTCAGAAACAGACACTATTTTTTTATTTATTTCTTAACATTCATTTCATTAAAACAGTCGTAATGTTTACCCCAACGTTGTAATACAGCGTTGTAATATTTGAAAACTAAGAGCCCAGACTTGGATACTGACCTCCATCAATCTCAGCAACTAATCACTCCACGGCAGATTCGAGACTACAAAGAGATACTATTTCCTATTGGCCCTGGTTGACTTATACTGCTTGGCTACGTGCGCCCTATTCCCCCAGACTCCTCTTTTTCACTTGCCCCTGCTGGGCCTCAGATTTAAGCCGAGCCATATTAGCATGTATAGTGGCCTCGAGTCTTACCATGAATGAGTCCAGTAATTGGGTGGCTTCGTCTACCTGCTCTTGGCTGCAATTGCGGGTAGCACATGAATAAATATAAAGGGTCTCGTCCGATGCATTGACTTTACCCTCCACAGCCTTATCGAGCAGCGATTCCACCACAAAAAGCTCCACATTTTCAGGGGAAATATCGAGCTGCTCGGCAATATCTGTGTAACTTAGCGATTCATCGTTTATAGCCATTGAGATAAGCGATAACTGCTTGAATTTGCGGGTCAGTAGCTCATTGAGCGAAGCCCTAAACTCCTCAGATTGCTCAGACCATGTCGAGTACTGAAAAGCCTGCAAAAGGTCCGCAGGGTACTCGTTTGTGTCCTCAAAGTAAAACACACCTCGCTGTTCAAGGGTCATGATGAGGTGAGCAGTGATCCCATCTGCCCGCAAGGTAGAGGTAAATCCGCAGAATCTTGATGTCGTTCAAAAGGTAAAGAATTTGTGTTGTTGTTGAATAAATGTCAGTTCTAGGGAACAACAGCCGGGAAATCAAGGTATGCAGGTGTCTGAGGGGGCTGGGTGACCTCCGAATCGGGTAATGGACTGAGAGTCATCACGCAAGTCATATATAGCCTAGGAGGACATAATTATAGACAAGTGAAAAGATGGTTAATCTCCTCCGATAACTTAACAGTGCCAAACGCAACGTGGGCAGCTTCATTCTTATTCTTCAATTCGCGTCGGAGGGACACAGCCAACGCGCACCAGTAGTAAACAGCGGGTTAGACCAATACATTAACGTTAGCGAACCTGACTAGAATACCGACAACGGCCATGTACTCTATTATTTTGCGCACGCCTCAGCGTGTGAGAAAGGTGCTAGCGGAGATTCTAAACGGAATAATTAAATCTATCTGTGATCAAGCCACTCAGAAGATGCGATATCTCTTTCTCTCAGTATGCAATATTTGATGGGCTTTCAAGAATTCGAATCTTGCAGACAGCTACCGAGTTTAGCTGCACAAATGTGGGTCCTAACGAACTGAGTCCTTGCGAACTTTTTTCCACCGGATCATGACAAGCCATCCACTCGACGCAACTCAGCGCGCCACCATGATTATACAACAAATAACATGAAATTAGCACCTGACTGCCGGCAAAGAAGATGATGCACTGATTACCAGAGCGTTTCACCTCAGTTGCTACATATGCGCGAGGGAGTGCCACCTTCGAGAGGGACGATGAAAATGTTGGCAAATTACCCACTTTTCTCATTGATCTGGCTGGGCCTGCCATGGCTATGCCATGCGCAAGAAAGCCAAGACAGCTACCTTCTGGCTCCCCCAGCCACAAGTACTCCTGGCCCCAGAATCTACTGCCAGTATCTAAAGGGGGCAGTAGTGTAGGATTTTGGTACTCTCGAACTACCTGAGAAATCCAATCCTATAGCTATTCAGCAGTGCTTTGAGGCTGCCAACGTGACAATGTTCATGCACCAGTATTGCAACGAGACGATCGAGGTTTTTTTGGTAAATGATCAAGCACGTCAGAGTAAAGTAATGAATCTCATGGACTGTCTCGATGATATTGGGGAAACTAACCATGGCTGGATGTTCTCGACCCATGGTAATCTAGCGCGCACATATCCACGCGATGCAGCCAAACTGCTAATGAACGATGACGATTATGAGTGGCTGCGAAATAAAAACAACGTTGTGGGGGCAGTCAATCCATATTGAACGCCGACCTAGTCGTTGCAGAAGCGGTGGACTGGACAAGGCAATGTAGAGCAAGTGGGAAACTCTAGAATGTGTTCTCACACTGGTACTTGCAGCAAATATTGTGACGATAACTCACTGGAGCGAGGTGGTAAGGAAACGTTTTTGCATTATGAAGGTGGTGAGTGCCTCAACAACGCACGTGTCGCCCCAATTTGGGTTCAAGGTAGCTCTAAAGATCCCATGCCTCCTAATGATACCCAGGGCAGTGAGCTTCAGCCCCAGGAATCGTGTGATTCAGACAATTAATCCTGTGGTCTATGGCACTTTGACCCTAAGCACAGCCTCTAACACAGTTATCAACATTATCAATACTCACTGAAAATCCATTAAAGTGTCTGTCATAAACATAAGTTACATGATTTGATTCTGATTGACTTTTTCGAATCCAAACCACCATTATGAATCTCTCAAATCGTGCTGAAACATATACATTGGCTGAGGGATGAGCTTCCTTTCCAGAAAACACAGCTATGATTCATACTCTATATACTTATGTATCATCCAGGCATTTCACCTAGAGGCCTCACAATGGTCAACAGTGAGCTCCTCGTACAGAACTCGTGTTTTCGCTTAGGTCTCTACCTCGCTCTCCGACCCATTGCTTTGATCGTTCCAGCAATACTTTTCGTAGCACTTTGCACACTGGTCACTGGCACTACGCCCCTTTTTTTGCTGATCACGCAAAACAACCGCACAAGCAATACACGTCCGCCAATCGCTACTGATTGTGCCGTTGTTGCCGGTGACTACATTGTAGCCGTTCTGAATCATTCCGTTTACTTCTTGGTGGGTGTATGAGAGCTTCATTGTGGGTACATTAGACTCGTAGCTACGACGAGTGTTTGCCAAGTACACAATCAGGGGGCTCTGCTGATCTCTGGCGTCACAGCCAAAAAATACTGGTTTATCGGTGAGGCCTCGCTTGAGGAACTGAGATGTGCTGGGAATTTGTGGGAACGCATATTGGCTACTATACAGAGATGTTTTTCTGTTTGCCACAGCAACCATCGCGTTACCGTTAGGGTACCCGTTGTTGGTGGGTCCCACTGTGTCGGCACTATTGTCAAACGCGAAAACAACGTCAACCTTACGACTTGGTTCGAGAAATGGTGCGAGGGGGATATTCTCACCATCTTCACCCCCGTCTGCGATCCTCAATTTTGTTTGGTTTACTAGCGACCGTCCATCGGGGTCATAGAACGGGTTAGGTCTGAAAGATGATACTTGCCAATCTGCAGGACCATTAACACTAGGAGATTCGGCTTTTGCATGCTTGGGGTGACCTGCGACTTCTAGTATAGTGAAGTTGTGGATCTGATCGGCGGTGACGCCATTAAACACGGTTGAAGAAGTACCAGAGAGGAACCCAATACTATCAAAATTGTTGATACAGGTACCTTGAGGATTACCCTTTATTACATTGGACCCGATGTACTGTAAGTCGGTGAACTTTGCCAGCTCATGATCCCACGACCCCATCTCAAACGGGCTAAACTCGTAAATCACGCTTGAATCATCTACACGGCTTGAATGCGATGCAGTACCATCGGCTACCATGATGGGGAAAGGCATCTTGAATTCTTGAAACTCAGGGTACTGCTGGACACCAGACCATGTATTGTCACGCACTTCTGGCTTGTAGAGCTGCTGTGATAGAGCGCGTCCATAAATATCTGTCATAGAGGTATCGAACCCGGCACTGGCTTTTGAACGTACCTGGGCATAAATTCTGGCGTAAAATCCGGCGTTTTCTGCCGTCGTGTTGTATGGGTCCATCATAGTATTTTCCAATCGCCAAAACGTGTTCTGCAGGTCTTCCACGGAAGCCCAATGGTTCGCAACGAGACTTGACAATAGCCAACTACCGCCGCTTAGGCCACTAATATATGTGCTGGCCTGCAAAAGGCCACCCATGTGTCCATCGCCATCGCTACCACCCGTGCGCGCATCTAATGCCGCTAGCTGACCCGCGCCCGAAAGCATGGCACGATACCCACCCCCACTTAATGCTAGCGCGATATTGGCACGGGTATCAAGGTAAGTGTTATCAAAGTCGTCGAGGCCTGAGTTCTGTAGCCAATCAAGGAGAATGGGTTGCACTACCTCCTGACGCCCCTTAATCCACTGTATTTCACGATCACATAACCCATCAGACGCATTGCGTAGTAGGGGAGTACTAGGACACTCTACTACCTGCGGGGTGTACGAAATCGGGCGATCATGACGCGAACCGCCGTCTGCTCCCCCTAACGGATGTCCAGAAACAATAATCACCTGGAATAACCAAGATAACATTTCGAGATGAACATCAATCTTCTAGAGTATACTTATATATGGGTACATAGGGTTGAAATGCGTGCGGCTTTACGTTTACATCTTAGTTTCAAGCTCATTGAACTCTAAAAAGTAGGTAAGTATGGTGAGCTGCGCATCGCCTGCTCGTATGTCTTGAGCGCAGTAATGTACTCTAATAGTTTGGGACCATGGCCCGGGGCGCACCGCCTAAATGGAGTGAATATGACAGCACCGGCCAGTCCTGCCAGCGGGTATCCATGGGTCATTCCATCAAATGAAATAAACAAATCAATATTTTCCCGCTTGAAGACGTTAGGGTCAGTAAAAACCACCTCGAGATCCATGCTGAACCCGTATTGACTTGCGTATCGCGTGCTCAGGTTACGCTGGAGTGCAGTGGGCAATTTGTCAAGAATAGCAGCAATAGTATGGTGAAGTTCAAGCCCGTTTACACTCAATAAACATGACTTGTCGTAGATAACAAGCTTTTCTACCCGAGGAGTCTGGGCGGCCCACACCAGGATCTGAGCGGCATCCTCACAAAGCGTCGTAATTTGCTTTTCCAATGGTCCATTTGGAATTAAGGCCAGACTTGTACCAATACAGCATGGGCCATCATGAATATTGCGGAGCTCTTTAGTTGAGCACTTGCGGTGCGTGTAGTTTTCCGGCAAGGTTGGCTGCCAAACCTCAACGAGGTTCCGCACGAAAGGAAAGTGGGGTAAGGAGACGTATAGGTGGTAACAGAGCATCAGGCAGTTATATATATGCCGATTTATTGGATTAAATGCCTTCAATGCCAGGGAGTGTAACCAGTCCATGTGGTGGATGTTGTGAGATAGAATGATTCCATGGTGAGTAGGAGGGAATACAACTTAGGTTTTAGCGGCGTAAATACTTAGAAAGCTGGTATGGAATTTTCTCGTGGAAGCACAGGTGAAAAGTTAGACAAAGCTGAGTGTGGGCTCAGGGGGACAAATAGAATGAGTACATTTTGAGACCTCAGTGAGGACGTTTAGAATTTGTCAAGTACTCGGCGGGGATCATATCCTCAGTCGACCTGATACTCTCCAACCTATCCAAGTAGTGAATTTTAGCATGTTAAATATATTTAGACTAAGACCGCGAAAGAAAGGTCTAAAGCTCCCGTTTTTAACTATTTCAAACCAACACGGTGCTAACACTCGTACTGGTTCTCAGTTCACGCCTAGAACCTACCCAAACTACAGCTCAGGTATCACTATGCTCAACAATTGAGTTGCGTTCGACAATTTTAGCATTGGGGCAATGCTCGTGGTGTGCATCCTCTTGAATCCGCTGAATCTCTTTGACAATGGAAGTGAGCCAAAATTGCGTAGTGAACTTTGTGACCTGCTTATACAGTAGATTGTGGTTCTCGACCTTCTTTTCCTCAGGCATGGTGAGTGCTCTATAGTATGCTTGAGACATTTCCTCCATATTCCATGGGTTTACGATCAGAGACCCGTTGAGACTTTGTGCGGCACCAGCAAACTCCGACAAAATCAGCTGCCCGTGGTTTTTTTCCTGGCACATGGTGTATTCGTACGCAACAAGGTTCATGCCGTCACGAGTGCTAGAGACTACGCATACGTCGGAGATAGAGTAGAGGGTGAGAAGCTCATCAAAATCGACAGAGCGGTGAATAAAGTGGATGGGGGTATAGTCTACTGATCCAAATTTGCCATTGATACGACCCACCAGCTCATTCACTACTGCTCTCAGGTTTTGGTACTCCTCGACATCCTGGCGAGAAGGGACTGCCACCTGAACCAAAATCACTTTACCAATCCACTCAGGGTGCTCGGTGAGAAAGATGTTAAATGCATTGAATTTGTGTGGCAGGCCCTTGATGTAATCGAGACGGTCAATCCCGAGCATGATTTTCTTGTCGCCAAAAGCGGTACGTAGTGTCTTGATACGGTTCACGACCTCTTGTTTTTTGAGCCCATCAATGAACCGCTGCGGGTCAGTACCGATTGGGAAAACGCCCACTGAAACGAACCGGTTGCGGAACTCCACCCCCACAGGAGTTGTTTTGAAATGAAGCACAGAGCTTACACTGCTAAGGAAATGGCGTACATAGTCATAGGTGTGAAATCCAATCAAGTCGCTCTGAAGGACGCCCAGAAGGACCTCACACCGTACGGGCAGCACGCGATAGATCTCGCTGCTTGGAAATGGGATGTGCAAAAAGAAAGCAATCATAACGTCATGGGTATGGCCTAGCGCGGCCAATTCCTCGCGGATCATTGCTGGCAAGATCATCAGATGATAGTCGTGAACCCAGACGAGATCGCCCTTGCGGTAATGTTTAGCAATTTGTTTGGCAAAGCAACGGTTTGCTAGCACGTATGCGTCCCATAAATCATCTTCAAAAGACATCTCACCGGGGTGATAGTGAAAAAGGGGCCAGATGATGGAGTTGCTGAAGCCGTTGTAGTACTTATCTGCGAGATCGTCGTCGAGAAAAACGGGTCCGCATTTGTAATTCTTGAGCAGAGTTTCCTCAAACTCGTCTCGTTGGCCTTCTGGGACCTCAACGCCTGGCCACCCCATCCAGAGCATATCGAGGTCATGCAGGGACGATAGCGCCGAGACAAGGCCACCTGATGAGAGCTGGAACTTGAAAGTGCCATCAGAGTTAAGGGTCGTAGTCACTGGTAATCTATTAGAAACAGCAAGAACTCGCGAGATCATCTGTGAGTTCTTGAGGGGAAGATGATAATTCCTTGGGGTAGGTGACTAGAGGCAGCCGCTTAGGTCATCATCCGCTATATCTGCTACTATGGACGTTGACCTGTCGATACCTGAAGGGGCGCCTTCGGACGTAGTTGCGGGGCTTTTAGCGCTCAAAGAAGAACTTGAAGAAGGTGATATTACTACAAAGGGATACCGCAAGCACCGTGACCAGCTCCTGGCGCAATGGATCGAGCAAGTCGAGACTCAGTCAATCAAGCCCGCAGAATCGATCATCTCGCACCACCGCCAGTCTTCAATTATTAGCTACCAGCCTAGTGAAACCCGTACACTCCAACAGCAGCAGCCTCTCTCTCCACAGCTAAGCTTTTTGCAGTCTTTACCGCCGTTGCAACAACCTATATTACCCCGCGGAGTACCTGAAACGGCGCGCAGTGACCCGCTCAACCGCAACATTCGCCTCACAAAATTCGATAATCTGCCTAGTATCTTAAGGCACCGTGCTAAAACTAATGCCGAGATGACCGCATTCACGCTCTTGGGCGATAAGGGCAAAGAGACTCAGTCCATTACATGGGGTCGGCTGGCAAGCCGCAGCGAGCGCATTGCGCAGGAGCTTCGTGAAAAAAGTGGACTCTTTAGGGGTGATCGCGTCGTTCTGCTGTATTTTGAGAGCGAACCGTTTGAGTTCATCGTGGCTATGATGGGATGTTTCCTGGCGGGACTGGTAGCGGTACCTTTTCAACCCGAGTATCTGGGTGCATTGCCAAAGATTTTATTTTCCACCCAATGCCACCTTATATTGACTAGCGATCAAACTTACAAACGCGTCAAGATGCATCAGACCGTACAATCTTTGTCCAACATTACCTGGTGGAGAACGACCGATTGGGAAAAATACAAGAAAAACGAGCTTCCGGCTCTTCAAGTGCCCGACTTGGCCTATATTGACTATGGGATCTCGCCAGTGGGTGAGTTTAGAGGTGTTGTGATGAGCCACCGCACAATTTTACATCAAATGTCTTGTTTAACTGCAGTCTATCAGGCTCAAGACGCAAGAGAAGGCCGTGGAAAAACAAGTCAGGATAAACTCATTTGCAGCCTGGATATAAGGCGCTCCACGGGTCTGATCTTCGGTGTCCTACATACTATCTACGCAGGCACGCAAGCATTCTTTATTCCCAAACGTGTCATGGTGGTCCCCGGGTTGTACGCCCATCTCATCTCCAAGTACCGGATGTCTGTTTTACTCAGTGACTCTTCAAGCCTTAAAGAAGTCTGCTTTAATTACCAATCAGACCCCGATGCCACCCGCAATTTCAAAAAGCATGTGAAGGTAGATTTAGCCAGTGTTCGGTCGGCCTTTGTCGACGCGCGCCAGGTCGACACAGAGTTTTTGCTGGCACTAGCAGATCGTTGGCTCTCTCCCCTTGGAAACAGAAGAGGCCGCGATATTGTTTCTCCAATGCTCACCTTGACTGAGCACGGCGGAATGGTCATTGCCATGCGCGACTGGATCAAGACCGACACATCAAGCGCGGGTCCGTCTGATTTGGGAGTTATTTGGCTCGATAGAGAAGCTCTGAAAAGTAATAAGCTTGAGTTCTCCCAGACATCAAATACAACAGAAGCGCTAAGTCTTGGGCCCTTTGGTAACCCGCTGGCCGACTCAACGATTGCCATTGTGGACCCGCAAACGAAAATTCTCTGTCCCGAAGACGAGATCGGTGAGATTTGGATTGATTCACCAAGTATTTCAGGTGGTTTTTGGGGGCTCGCCGAGGATACTGATAAGACTTTCCACGCACAC
Organism: Wickerhamiella australiensis; assembly: GCA_030579635.1. Lineage (NCBI taxonomy): Eukaryota > Fungi > Ascomycota > Dipodascomycetes > Dipodascales > Trichomonascaceae > Wickerhamiella > Wickerhamiella australiensis. The sequence continues at coordinate 44,899 of JAKTRM010000011.1, read as the reverse complement.
TGCTATGATCGGGAAGGCAAGCTCCGAATGGATTTTCTCAGAACAGGTATTTTGGGATTTGTTTATAATGGTGAAGTCTATATGCTGGGGCTATTGGAGGATCGTTTAGTGCAAACCAATGACTCGTTGCTGGACGAGGGGGTACCGTTGGGGGAAACGCAACTCGATTATGATGGGGGGCCCTTGGACCGCAACTCAATCACATACTATTACGCCCCTCATCTTGCCTACACCATTGCAACAAGTGTACCCAAAGTCAAGGAAGCGTGTCTGTTCCAAATCCCCGTGGGTGACCGCTTGCTTTCTTATGCAATTGTCGAGACACCCCTGGCTAAACCTGTATTGTATGCCGGCACGGGCAAAGAGACTCAGCGTGATATGATGCTGGATGAAATGTGTTTACAAGTGATCTCAGTTCTGAAATCAGTACACGACTTTACTGTTTACTGTGTCTTGGCCACGGCACCCGATGTCACACCGCGTGTAAGGCGGTCCGGTGAACCCGAAATCGCAAAGCTTATGGCCAGAAAATATGTTAAAAATGGTCAACTGCAGTCTTTCCACGTCAAATATAATATTGAGGGCGCCATCAAGAATATCCCTCATGGTCAGGACCCTGCAGGTGGAATCTGGTCGCCAAGCATCTCGTACATTAGAGCAGACTCGCTAGGGCCCCAGGATTTACAGTATTCTGGTGTAGATATGCGCAACAATGTTTTGGACGATCGCTCAGGTACACCCATGGACTCATTCCCTAGTATTATGCACCTATTCCAGTATCGTGTAAAGCGTCAGCCCGATGAGCTGGCATACCTTTCACTGTTCCTTAGAGCTCAAGAAAACAACCTGGAACGTACGTGGGCTAAGCTCGATATGCAGGTTGCTGCAGTGTACCATTACCTCAAGGATCACCTGAGGGCTGGATGCGGCCAAGCAGCTATTCTAATGTATACACACAGCGAGCAGTTTGTTTCAGCTGTTCTAGCATGCTTCTTCCTCGGCATCACTGTCATTCCCATGAACGCAGTCAACACCGAACGACTAGATGAAGACGTCCCAAGCCTGCTCAAAGTCCAGCGTCAGTATGGAGCCACACTTTTACTGGGTAACCATGAGACTCATACCATCATGGAATCAAAAGCGGTTACTCAGTATATTAGATCGAAATCATTGGCAGTCATCAAGCTCCACAACACTGCTAAAGTCAAAATAAGGGCCGGTATGACCGTGAAGAGTATTGTCCCCAATGAGAAAGTATTCGCGAAAGATTTCCCTGCGCTCGTGTGGCTCAATTTCACACCTGATCATGACTTTATTGCAAGCCAGATGTCTCACGCTACTATTTTGGGCATGTGCAAGATACAAAAAGAAACCTGTCAAATGACCTCAACGAGACCAATCATTGGATGCGTGAGGAGCGTGCTTGGAATTGGTTTCCTTTACACGTGCTGTTTGGGTATTTATGTGGGCTCTTCCACTATTTTAGTGAGCCCCGTCGACTACGCTAACCACCCTTCCGCATATTTCCTTACGGCCAGCAGATATAAAGTCAAGGATGGATACGCCACAGTGCAAATGCTTGATCACGCCTGCAAAGTGATAAAGCCCAAGGGGTACTCGCTTAATGAACTACAAAACTTGCTAGTGACCACAGAGGGCCGTGCCGATACGGAGATTGTCAATCAGATGCGACTTGTTTTTGGTTCTACCGGACTGGAAACTATTGCTATTAATATGTCCTATGGATGCGCTGGAAATCCAGTGGTAACTACGCGAAGTTATATGCAGCTCGAGTCCATCGATCTCTGGCTGGATCCTGTGGCGCTACGACAGGGCTACGTTGTGGTGGTCAACAAGTGGAACTGCCCCAATGCGCTCCATATCCAGGATAGTGGCATGGTGACTGTCAATACCCAGGTGGCAATTGTGAATCCCGAAACTCGTATGCTTTGTCGGACAGGAGAGTTTGGCGAAATTTGGGTTCTTTCAGATGGCAACCAGACCAAGTTTTACAAGGCAGATGTGCGGGTTAATGATGATATCATGCGGGGAACTATCGAGGGCGGCGATGCCGAGGTCGAATACATGCGCACCGGTGATTTTGGGTTTTTGCACAGTGTCACAAAGGGAGCAGAGGGTGAGCTTCAGGTCCTATTTGTGCTCGGAAGCATCAGCTCGACAATTGAGATCAATGGGCTCCAGCACTTCCTCTGCGACGTGGAGAAAACAGTCGAGAATGCACACGGTCACATTTACAGCAGCGTCTTGTTCACCATCGGCGATCGGTTGTCAGTGGTCTGTGTGGAGACCAGCGTTGCCAAAGAAAGGTTGTCCGGTCTGAGTACAATTGTGGTGAATGCCATTCTGGATGCACACGAGTTTGTGGTCACAGTTGTTGTATTTGTGGGCCGCAATGGTATCCCCAAGAGCCGTCTTGGCGAAAAGCAGCGCAAAAACCTAATTGATTCGTATGTCAATGGTAAGCTGAATATGACTGCGCAATTTGGAATTGTGGCGCAGAATTAATTTATTCAGGGTTTCAGCGAGCAGCGAGTGAGCGAGTAAGCGCGGTCAGCGCAGCGACCGGGCAGCGACCGGGCAACGGGCTAGTATAAAATGAACCACCATGACCCCAGCCGAGTTTATCCTCGTCCGCCGCACCTAAAATCTCGTAAATACTTAACTCCCATAAAACCTACTATGTACAAATAATATTTAACTGAATCAACCATTCAATCACGGCGAAAGGTGCCTTGGCGATTCTGTGCGTTAATGGATTAGCGCACTGGGCTCCAGGACTCGAGCTGATTGGAGCCCATATTAGAACTCTACTATTGATTTCACTTTTGATTGTACCACTGAGGACGGTACTAGGATGATTTTTCTACACTGCGTCTGACACACTAAGCCCGCTCCAGTGCTGGCTCCACTGTCAGTGCCCTGTCTTCCCTCACCACTTGTTCTCGCTCTCCCCCTCCAACCGCTTGACTCTTTTTTGTTCCCAGTTGCTGGTATCAATCTGCTGCAACCGATAAAACTCCTCGTTAATATCAATCTGGCGTCTTTTGCCACTAAGATCGAGTTGCGCTTTTTGGTCAAACTCTGTGGTTTTGTTATCGTGCTGCTCGTATCGTAGTGATGCGAATTGCGTCATGAAATAGGTACCGGCTATCATAATGGCAAAGAACGGAAGTCCTACAAACACAAAGGAATTACTTTTCATGTTCTTCTGGTACCATCCCTTCCATGTACGTTCATAAATTTCTCTTTGCTGCGGTGACATCCATTTTTTTCTCGGCAGCATTTGGAAAAGGGTCCAAAGGGTCTGGCTAAAGAGTGAAGTCTAGAGCCTGCTGACCAACATTTGCCTGCAGCGAGTGCTTAATAGCATGCCTAGCCCACAGATTCAAACCACCTCGCTAGCCCCTTTTTCATTACATCATGCAAAGCAGTGACGCGTTGAAATGCGTGAGCATCGAGTTTAATGGCCACACTTTTGCGCCCAAAATGATATATCAGCTGTTTCCCGATGAAAAGATTCTAGGCCACAAAAACCCGCGTGTGACCATCAAGTTTAATAACGCGTATGAGTCGTTGTTTGAGTTTACCAGCGATGAGAGCGTGAAAGGCGCTACAGATGTCGTTGGCGAGCTCAAAAAAGTCATGGGGCCGTACGGCACATTCAATAAAAAGGATTGGAATCCCAACGCCCCGCTTGAACCCGTTGAAGGTAATCCAATCGCCGTATGGAGCGAAACATACGAAATTAAGAAGTACAAGCCGCAGGAGCTGCGCAATAACAGTGACTTGCTCTCAAAATTGCAAATTTTCACGCTATTTTTTATTGAGGGCGGCTCCTTTATCGACCAGCAAGACAACAACTGGGAAATTTACATCCTCTACAATCAAGACCGTGTGGAAGGTTTTGCCACTGTTTACCCCTACCTTTACTATGAATCAGGCGCGCTTTTTGACCGGAAACCTAATTTATTGCGCAAACGTATCTCCCAATTTGTGGTTTTGCCCCCCTATCAGAACCAAGGCGTTGGGCAAAAATTCGTTTCAGCGCTGTACAGATCCATGATGAGCGACCCAAAAACACGTGAAATCACTGTCGAAGACCCCACTGAGGTTTTTGACAACATCAGGGAGCGCGTCTGCCTCGGGCTCTATTCCAAAATCCTCGCTGACCTACCCGCCGAGGTTGATGAAACAATAATGGATGAAGCTGCTAAAACAGCCAAGACAGACGTCCGCTCGCTCACCCAGATATATGAAATGTATCTGCTAAGAAAGAATGGCCAGACCACTGAGCTCAAGAAGCTCATCAAGTCGCGAATTTGGCGCCAAAATTACCTTGAGCTCAAGCAGGAAACCGCAGCTGAGCAGCACGAAAAAGTGGAGCTCGTCTATCATAATGTGATCAAGAGCTACGAGAGGGTAATTGGGTCTAGAGTCACCGCGTCCGCAGATCCAAAGGTTAAGCGTCAGAAAGTGGATTAAGTGCTCAGTGGGCACTTTGAGCAGAGCTCGAATTAAGAGGGGTAATGAGGCAAGACAAAATGTATGAGATGGGTGAGCGAGCAAATGCAACTGTACCTTCAATGGCGCGCATTGACTTGAACCCAGCTTAGCTTGATCATGGTCGTGGGTGCGCTCTTCTTGGGGCCCTAAGAGCTCGAGCTAAACATTATTTGCTTCGCCCAGCAACGCTTAAATATAGATGGTTGCTCCTTATATAGTGTATTATCAATGTGCTTACGCTTTTTGCTAGACCAGAATTCAAATTGGATCGCTCCATATGTCTCAGTTAGTTTATACCCGCGTTTAAAGCTTCGCCAGCAAACACAATTCGAAGCGCCTCTTCATTTAACCGTGAAGGCGCTCTCACACATCATCTAGCATTAATCCGCAGATTCCCTGCATACTGGCTCGCTAACCACGCTTGTCCAACAAAGGCCTGACAAAAACAAGGACGGTGGGAAGACATCTTGGGACGCCTAGTTAAAGCAGCTTACTTCCTCTCTTGGCACTTGTACCTCCCCCAATCCAGTACGAATGCGAATATTTCTCCTAAATCTTAATGTGCCCATCAGTTCTCATGTTGCGACATCCTGTGAGAGGTATGATCTTAGCTCTGATCGAGTATATTACCGCTTCCAAATTGCCAAATTTCATCAGGTTCTCCTACATGTCCGCCATCGCAAACAGTGGCCGAAAGGCTTTGTATTTCACGCTATCGATAGAGAATTCTGTGAGATAAATCTCCTAGCCCGACCTAGTGCATTAACCTGCCTAATGTAAATAGCACGTTTACGTAGATGTCATAATTTCTATCCTAGAATTTTCTCTATATAAGCCTTGGGTCTTGCCCGCTTTCCCTTGCATTGCATTCACTCTTCGTCTAACAATGCTGAACTTGCTTTCAAGACATTGTCGTTACGACGAGCTCGCAGAAGCACGCGTAAATTCCTGAACCGGCATTAATATCAGCACACTGCACTAGAAATGTGACATGGATCTCTCAGTTCCTACCAGTTTTAATCCTTGGCAAACGCACCCACGTGCGGTGGATGAATGCCTGATACAGCCTCAGCAATTGCAATAATTAAGCTTGTAGCTGAGCTTGCATTTTTTTTGTTAAGATATCTTCTAAGTCGTATCACCCTGAATTTATTTCATCTTGTAACGTGTTTGTGGTAAAGGAAGCTCATGTTTAACGGGGCTGTAGGTGGGAAGCGGTCTCGATCATGGACTCTGGATCAATTAATGTTATACAGGGGCCGAAAATAGGAAACAAATTCGAAGAATTGAATTGTAACCCTTGAGGCATCGAGGCCCCCACGGTCAGGAAAGCGTGTTGTAGGGCCACTTGAACGCGGTAACTTTGTCACTCTCAATGTCTCCTCTAAATAGTGTTTCCGTGCATTTGGCCCAATGACATCGGAAACATACAGGCCGATAAGCTATTACCAGCCCGAGGATGTGCGAAAGGGCGTCATCCTCTATACTTATTGCCCCTGTGCTCTCTCAATGTCTTCCCAGTCATCCCGAAAAGTGGGTTCACTACATAGTGACAAGGTAAGAGTACAGAATGACATGCCGCCTCTGTTACCAACAGCTCCTCTCACCTCCTAAATCAAATCGGTGGCGCCAATTTTCTGAAAAAAGATTACAACCAGCCTCTCTCCACACTTACTGTCTTCAGAGTACATAGAGTATGCCTCTTGATCACCAGCGATTTTGGCAAGCGCTCCCCTCCCATACCATAGTATCAAGCATCACACGTACACACCTTATTAGCTAGATGTGTGTATATTCAATCTTGTTTCCAATCTATCACAAAAGTGAAATGGCCTCACTCTAGCTCCATTTAAGTATACTCTTAGCCTTTGAGACGGTATAACTCTTCCTGACCTGCCATTTGCGTTGATATGTATCCTCGTAATATTGTCACAACTTCAATTAAGTGTTCGGTGGATAGTTCTCATAGACTGCCCTATTCCCAGAGCAAGACGCTAGTTTTGTTCGGATCGAAATTTCAATTGCGCAAAGCTATGAGGACTCCACTCTCGAGGAATCCCAGTCAATGGTATAGTCTGGTTCAACCGGCAAAAGAAAAGTAGATCCGCAAAGCACATACCTCACATAGGTAAATTGCCATTTCTGATAATAAGCTGGGTTTAGGTACACAGATTTACGCAAGCTGCTGATCTGACTTTGAGTGTGGTGTGCTCAGTCAATGTGCCCTACTGTTTCGGAATTTTGCAGCGAAGAAGGCACTAGGCAGTGACCTTATTAGAGCTTACATTCTATAAAGTAGCACGTCGGTCAAATAGAAGAGCTTGTTTGTAGGTAACGCACAGGTAGAAGACTGAAGTAAACTTGCCTGCGGGTCTGTGTGTGTGTGGGCCCTCTGGTCATCGTTGTAGTCGCTAGGTAGAGAAAACAGCCGTTCTATAGAAATAGTCGCTTTTTTACTCAGACTTGGCCCCACGATCTCGCGCCAAGTGCCGCTTATCGCGCGTGTTCATGGTATTGTACCCCTCCAATCGCTCAGCGCTCACTCATCCACGTGCATGCATGAAGTTTGCAAAAAGTCTCCTGCGGAACCAAGTTCCAGAGTGGACAGCGAGCTACATTGACTATAAATCACTGAAAAAGCTAATTAAGCAAACGGAATCTCCAGCGGTAGCCACTCCTTTTTTTTACGCGCTCGACAGGAACGTGGAGGTCGTGAGCCAGTTTTACAATACAAAGTTTGCCGAATACTCGCGCCGCCTGCGGTACCTGAGTGAGACGTTCGAGCCCCAGGCGCAGGCCCAGCAGCTCGAGTTTGACGAGGTCGATGACCTGATTGGCGTCCTCGTGGAGCTGCGCGCCCAATTGCGCAAACTGCAGTGGTTCGCCGACATCAACAAGCGTGGATTCGCGAAAATCCTCAAGAAATTCGACAAGAAAATCGGAACACATACCCAGACACGCTACCTCCAGTCAAAGATCCTTATCTTGCCGTTTGCCAACCCGCAGCCACTTACTGACGAATTGACAAAGATTAACCGCTATATTCAGCGTCTGAATGCCAACGATGATCAATCGAATCTTGATGACCTAGTTTCTGGTGTCAAGCTCAAACCTCGCACCAGATCAACCGCCTCGATCGAATCCCAGGATAATGATCTCTTGGAATCGTACCAGAGGGCACTGGATGCAGATGATGCGGCATCGCTCGAGCAAGTCTGTGAACACTCGCCCGTCTCGCGCAAGAGCATTATCAACCTGCTCCTCAAGGCGATGTTTCAGCACCGCAAAGCGTGTATACCTGTTTTGGTGAAACACTGCCAGGTCCTCGAAGACCCTACCGAAATCAATTCGCGCAACTTGCTGCACCGATTTGTTATCCAGTATGGCCGTTCTTCGCCCCTAAATATTGTTGGCAACGAGTTCAACCAAACTGCACACAATGGGTCCTCAGGCGGTACACCGCAAGGCGAGAACCCCAAAGTCACCAGCACCGAAGACTCACTGGTCCTGGTATTGGATTCTCTGCCCATTGAGTCCCGTACAGCCCTCAGCGCTTGCGACCAGCAACTCCGCACACCCTTGCACTATAGCTGTCGATTTGGTCTGGTGGAAGTGACGCGTGTTCTGCTTCAGTACCTGCATAAATGGCAGATGCTTAGCGACTCGGGTGTAACCGCTCCAGAGTGGCGCGATTCCGAAGGCATGAGCCCGCTTGATTTAGCAATTATTCACCAGCACTCAGTCTCCACAAAAACTATTCTCGAGGGCAATGGTGTGCCCGAAGGTGCAGATATTGACCCGCTTCTGCTGACGGCAGTGCGCACTAATGCAATAGCAATCGTGGAAGTGCTGCTCGAGTTTGGCTGCGACGTCGACTATCAGGATCCGAAGACAGGGGAAACTGCTCTCTACCTCGCAGCTAAGTACGCACATGGCCGCCTTTTGGAGATTCTAATAGATTATGGTGCTGACCTGGAAATTGCCGAAAATACCTTTGGGTGGACACCATTATTTGTTGCAGCTGTCGATGGCTCTATTGAAATCACTGAGGCACTCATCAGAGCTAGAGCAGACCTCACGAGAACTGATTTTGGCGGCTGGAACGCTAAAGAGCACGCAGCTCTGCGTGGCCACATCAAGTTATCGCAGCTGCTACCCTTCCAGCCATACGAGAAAAGCCCTGAACCTGAACAGGAGGCCGCTTCAAGGGCCCAACCGCCGGCTGTACACTCAATAAAACGGCGCAATGGTCGCAGTGAGAATGATATCATCAAGACGGTAGGACACCGGTACCTTCAGGATTCACGTAAAGCCATGATTCTCGTCACTCTGGGCTGGAAAGATACTCGGAAGTTGGGGCCCCCCATTACCCTTGACTCAGTGCCCATGGCCCAAGCTGGTCAAACAGAGCTTGATACTGCGCTGAGTTTGATTGTGAAAGCTACTAATGCCGAGGGCGAGCCGTTGATTGTGGACTTGCCAGTAGCTGAGTTTGATAATACCACTGAACAGGTTTCCTTTTATACCGAGGACGTCAGTTCTGTTCAGCTCAATTTTGACTTGGTCCCCACATATGGCTCTTCCTCCAAGGTATTGGGCCGCGCCGTGGCTCTACTTGATAACATCATTAAGCGGGTAGGCGATTCACACTATAATCTAAATGATACAATTACGCTACCGATTCTTGAGTGCGCTACTTTGAGGGTGCTTGGTACTGTAACGTTTGGGTTCTTAGCAGTGACGCCGTTTACGCACCCAAAAATTGGGATTCAAAAGTCTCAGTCATACTGGAAGTCTCTCATCACTACCCGAGTTATTGGTCACCGCGGTTTAGGCAAGAATACTGTCACCAGCGGCTCACTGCAGCTGGGAGAAAATACCGTCGAGTCGTTCATCCAAGCCGCGAATTTAGGGGCATCGTATGTTGAGTTTGACGTGCAACTTACCCGTGATAACGTGCCAGTAATCTACCACGATTTTATTGTATCAGAAACCGGTCTCGATATCCCCATGCACCACTTGACGCTTGAGCAGTTCATGCACTTGCACCAACAACCACAGGCAACCAAGCGCTTTGCGGATGATGTCGACATAGTGCCCCGAAAGAGTCGCTCAAAATCTGTCGCAAATGCGCCAAAGCTCAATGAGGATGAGCGCCTCAAACTCACTCAGGATTTTCGAACTCGTGGTGTCAAAGGAAATGTTCGCGGTCATTCAATTCATTCGCGATTTGCCACCCTTGAGGAGCTTTTCCGCACTCTACCAGAATCTGTGGGGTTTAATATCGAGTGCAAGTATCCGATGCTCGATGAATGCGAAGCCGAAGACTTTGAAGGGATCGCCATTGATATCAACAAGTGGTGCGATCGGGTCCTTGAGGTTGTATACGATTTTAAGGGTGAGCGCGATATTATTTTTTCTAGCTTCAATCCAGATGTTTGCGTTCTCCTTAGCCTCAAGCAGCCCAGTATTCCGGTATTGTTTCTGACCGAATCGGGTACAACCCCCATGTACGACTTCCGCGCCTCGAGTCTTCAGGAGGCCATTAGGTTTGCACAGCACTGGAACCTGCTCGGAATTGTTTCCGAGAGCACCCCTCTTGTGGATTGCCCTCGATTAGTTCAAGCAGTCAAGCAGAGTGGCCTAGTGTGTTTCTCGTATGGTGTGCTCAATAATACCCCTGAGTTTGCGCGACGTCAGCTCAACGCAGGCGTTGATGCGGTGATTGTGGACAGCGTACTTGCGGTAAGAAAAGAGCTCACAGAGGATGCCAAGATGCTCGAGGAACGCGAAAGTGCCGAGTCGACACCTGTCCCGGAAGTTGAGAATGATGCTCCCTAGTCGGTATATTAAACTGGTAGTAGTATTTGCTTTAAATTATGCTAGATCGTCCTGCTGGATGGGCTTTGAGGGCCTTTTAGAGTCTCATCTAGGACTTCTAACTGTTCTATATCTGGAAATTATTTCTCCAACTATGGCTATTTGTCCCCTCGTCCTCGGCTAAATGGCCTCCCTGAATTTGCTCCCGGGAGGTAAACTTCAACCCCACAGGGAAGAAAAAGAGGCACGGTAATGCCATTAGGGACCAAAGGACGGCTGTGTTATCGTTTACCCTTTTCACCAACGTTTTTCACGTATTATAGAACCTAGTAGTCTCAATATTAGATATATTTGCTTTTGTTTTGTAGGTAGATAAAACCGTGCACCAAGCAATTGAACCAACTGACCTACTATCACTATGATAGTACAAATGAATCAATCTCTAATTTTGCTACATAATCATCAGAGAACAGAGTCATTACCCTAAAAGCACTTCACCCGACTGCTGATTCCAGCACTATAGTACCACCAGTTATCTGGTTTGTGTGCAGGGTTTTGTTTTCAGGTACTTACAACTGAAGCTGATAGTACTAGGTAAGTGTGAATGGAGAGGAAGCACTCATGAGTGAATAAAGAACCCAAACAGGATGCACTGGCTGTTAGACAAGTACAACGGGTGTTCAATGATTGGTAAACAGGCTAGCGTTGCAATCTACATAAAAGTGTTTCAAATTCTCTGATTGGTATCGGGCTAGAGAATGCCCGGGAGATGTTAAAATGGCTTGGATTGGGTTGTCAGGAGTGTGTGACCTAGACTGAATTGAGAGGAACCCTCAAGACTCAAGTAGCTCTCACCATAATCATTGGAGTTGCTCCAGAGTAGGCGAACTATCTTTTGATATGAATCATTCGCAGGAAAGCCGCTGCACCCGAGCTCGCCTAGTCACTCCAGCACCCACCACTATCCCTCCGCTACTTCCTCCGCTCCCTCCCCGCCCCTTGCCAAAATAAATTAAAATAAATTAAGGGTCCTGAGGCATTGGCCGTAAAAAGTCTGCCTCCTCAAACTCACGCTGCTCCATGGGCTGGTGTGCCTGATAATTTGGAGGAACGTAAAACGCTTTGATGGAATTGATACTTTGTGGCTTCTCTGGCATCATTCCGTCATCTTCGTCTACATCAGTCGCCGCGCCATCGTCGTCGGTATCGTCAAGGTCCTCATCTTCGTGGGGAGGTCGCTGGCGCTTCGTGGGTTCACGAACCGGACCCTTCTCGGCTCTGAGCTGCAAATCAGATTTTTGGCGTAGGTCACGAAATTCGCCGCGATCGTAGACCGGAGGAGGCGCCATTCCGGGCTGCTCTGGCTGGTAACTGATGGGGAAACTTGTCTGTGTGAGGTGGCCATCGGAAACATGTTTTCGAGCCCGGGCGCCTACATGGAAAAGCTGGGCAGCGGTCTCTGGGGGTACAGAAGGTCTTCTAGAAGCGAATTGGGGTTCTTGTGGACGGTCTTTCTGGAACCGTTTGGACATTTCCTTTGTTGGTAGGCAAGTGCTGATGTAACGATGAGTCTGGGGAAGTGGCGGCGGACAGGGACAGAAAGGCTGGGAGAAGGGGAGCTAAATGTAAAAGGGATTTTCAGGAGTTATAAGAGTTCTGGTGCATTTGCGCTTACATTAGGCATTCAAGGTATTAAATTATTACCAAGTCGAAACATCTGGTATCTCTAGGGCTCAGATAGCACGCATGACCACCAATTTTTCAACTTGAAATCACACATCATAATCCTGGAGCACCACGGGCGACCCAAGTAATTGGGGCTTATCCGCCCCACGGGTCGACCCTCTGGCTAAGACATACTCTCACTGCCTCTACTCTGCAGGTTTCCTGGCGAACCGATGACATAATTAGGGACGCGCGTCATGTATAGCTGTAGGTGTGGGGTATGTCAAGGCCAGGACATCAAAGTACTCACTTTTAAATTTTACGTGCTAGTTTCAAGGCTTATGGTATAGATATGCTTATAGGAATGCACTCATAACAAGTCATCAAGTACGATTTCACACCCCCGAACCCGCTCGCCTCCACCTTCGTATAGAGGTCATGATCCGGCTGCACCTGCACTTAGCGGTCCATAGCTCAGGTATAAAAAAATCCTTTGCTGACAACCGAGCTCTCTTGTCATATCATGTCTGTTTGCACTAGTTCTCAAGACGCCATCAAGTTAGAGAGTGAGTACTCTGCCCACAATTACCACCCTTTGCCCGTAGTCTTCTCCAAGGCTGAGGGTGCCCGTGTCTGGGACCCCGAAGGAAACATGTACCTCGACTTCCTTTCTGCTTATTCTGCTGTCAACCAGGGTCACTGCCACCCAAAGATCATCGCTGCCCTCACTGAGCAGGCCCAGCGCTGTACCTTGAGCTCTCGTGCTTTCTACAATGACGTCTTTCCTGCTTTCGCTAAATACTGCTGTGAGTTTTTCGGCTATGAGATGATGCTGCCTATGAACACTGGCGCTGAAGCTGTTGAGACAGCCCTTAAGCTGGCCCGCAAGTGGGGTTACCAAAAGAAGGGAATTGCCGAGGACAAGGCCATCATCTTGGCTGCTGAGAACAACTTTCACGGTCGTACCCTTGCCGTTGTATCCATGAGCACTGACCCTGAGGCCCGTGCCGAGTATGGCCCCTACCTCGATCGCACAGGACCCACCATTCCTGGCACTGACCGCAAGCTCCGCTACGGTGTTATTGAGGACGTCGAGGAAGCTTTTAAAAACGCCGGCGACCAGATTGCCGCTATTTTGCTGGAGCCTATCCAGGGTGAGGCCGGTATCGTTGTCCCTCCCGCCGACTACTTTCCCAAAGTCCGCGAGCTCTGCAACAAATACAACGTTCTCTTGATTGCCGACGAGATCCAGACTGGTGTTGCCCGTACCGGTAAGCTTTTGTGCATTGAGCACTCTGGTGTCAAGCCTGATATGGTGTTGCTCGGTAAAGCTCTCAGTGGTGGTGTAACTGCTGCCAGTGCCGTGCTTTCCTCCAAGGAGATCATGCTCTGCTTCGGTCCTGGTACTCACGGCTCTACTTATGGTGGTAACCCCCTCTCCAGTGCTGTTGCCATTGCCGCTCTGCAGGTTGTCAAGGACGAAAAGCTTGTTGAGCGTGCTGCCACCCTTGGCGAGAAGTTCCGTAAGAGCCTCGAGCCTTTACTTGAGACCGGTATTATCTCAGAGATCCGCGGTATGGGTCTTTTGAACGCCATTGTTGTCGACTCCTCAAAGGCTAACGGCCGCTCTGCATGGGACCTCTGCCTTTTGCTCAAGTCTAAGGGTCTTTTGGCCAAGCCTACCCACGACACTATTATCCGTCTTGCCCCTCCGCTCGTTATCAAGGATGAGGATCTTCAAAAGGGTATCGACACCATCATCGAGGCTGTCAAGGAGCTCCCCAATGCCCCTAAATCCGAGGGTCACTAAACCAACGCTTTAATTATAATTGTCTATAGCATTTCTGAGTTTGATTCTAAAATCGACGCTTTTGCTGTTAATGCCGGTACACTTGCTATGAGGCTGAAGTAGTGAGCACTGCTTGATCAAGGATTGGTGGGTCGGTTTATTTGTGAGCATCAAACTGTGCCTGCATGATGTTCAGAGATCATCAATATATATGTAGGGCATATTGTGACTGACTGAGCATAACGGCCTAGATGTATATTCTAAAATTTTGCGCCTTTATAGTTCCATGCATGTTTGTGTTCAAGTGCAGGGCATGGCCCCGCTGCTCCTTGTGTAGCGCGAAAAGGCCGCCTCCACCTCCGGTGAGCACTCGCTTACGCCTGTGCTCCTCGGACCCGAGTGAAAAAAAAAAGAGCGAGTATTTCTTGGGACATTGATTCGTAGCTTATTAGTTTATAGCTTCAACAAGTAGAAGATAACTCGGGTCCTAGCTTTGAAAGGACCTAGGGTGGGTGCCAGGGTTCAAATATAAATCTGGATTGCACAAAGCCCCACACCCCAGACTATCGCCAAGAGTTAATAAGATTTGCAGCAATTTGAGAGAGAGAGTAAAAGGGAGTTCGAATTGATTCGATACAAGAACGAGGCCTAAGAGTAGTGAGTACATTTTACATGCAAGGCGGGGTGGGGATAGACGGTAACGCTTATCTTTTATGTAGCACATGCATGAGGAGAACAAATGGGGAAATCGGCCATTTTAATGACTTTAAAAGGCTTTTCCAAGACCATATCCTCTATCTCAGCTTCACATCGTCGTATAATACCCTCCCAAAGTGCCAATACTTGGCTATCAGCTCCCACAGGATGGGCTGGCAAGTGCCTCGGGCTCGCGCTGAGTCACCGGCTCCCAGATTATATAGACTGGCGGTCCCCCAAGAGCTTTCCCTCACATTAGCAATTCATACCGCTCTGCATGATGAAGGATGCTAAAAGTGCCCAACAAATCGAGGCATTTGCCAGTGCCGTCGATGAGCCAGTAATCGTTGACCGCGCAGATGGAGGCCAAGGTCTCGATTTCGGCGACACCTCTGCAGCTGAATTGGGCCAGTTCGGGTACACAGAGGAGCTGAAGCGCGAGTTCACAATGTTTTCGGCATTCAGCTTTGCTGTAAGCATCTCGGGCCTGATGGCAACCATTGCCACCACGTTCACTTACCCACTGGTAGCTGGTGGTAGCGCCAGTGTAGTGTGGTGTTGGGCCATTTCCGGTGCTGGGTGTCTCTGCATTGCATTTTCAGTGGCAGAGATTGTCTCTGCCTACCCCACGTCGGGTGGTCTTTACTATGCCTGCTCTAAGCTCGTGCCTGACGACTGGGCTCCTGTGATTTGCTGGGTCGATGGATGGATCAACCTCCTGGGTCAGCTTGCTGGCGTGGCTTCCACTGATTACGGGTGCGCAAACCTTCTGCTGGCCGCAGTGCAAATGGGCACGGATGGCTCATATGTTCCCACTGATAAGCACATTGTGGGCGTTACCGCAGCGATCCTCGTTTTCCATGGCCTCCTTAATAGTTTTCCTACAAAATACATGGAGAAAATGACCAATACGTATGTTGTTTTCCATTTTGGGTGCCTTATTGCTGGTATTGTGGCCTTGCTCGTCAAAACCGAAACCAAAAATAGTGCTTCGTATGTTTTTACAAATGTGGAAGCCAACTCAGGCTGGTCCCCCACCGGTTTCTCGTTTATGTTTGGCTTTCTGTCTGTAAGCTGGGCTATGACGGACTACGACGCCACTGCGCATATTTGTGAGGAGATGAAAGACCCTGAGCGTAAGGCTCCCTGGGCTATTTCCATGGCCATGGTGTTTACTTATGTCTGTGGGTTTTTGTACAATATTGTTCTTTGCTTTTGCATGGGCGACCCCACAGACTTGCTTGCTTCTACTCAACCCGTTGCCGAGATTTACTTCAACTCACTGGGTAAGCGTGCTGGTATCTTCTTTACTGTGGTAACATTTATCATCTTGAATTTCGTCGGTGTCACCGCCCTTCAAGCTAGCTCACGCACCACCTGGGCCCAGGCCCGTGATAATATGCTTCCGGCGTCCAAGGTTTGGTACAAGGTCAGCAAGATTACCAACACTCCGCTCTTTGCAGTTTGGATGAACACGTTTTTCTGTATTGCTCTTACACTAATTGCTCTTGGCAGTACAACGGCGATCAATGCTATTTTTAATGTTACAGCCATCGCTCTTGACTGGTCCTACATTTTGCCAATTGTTGGCAAAGTCATGTTTCCCCGGCTGTTCAAGCCCGGTCCCTGGACTATGGGCAGATGGTCTCTGTTGGTGAATTTGTGGGCTATCATCTGGACCGTCTTCGCCAGTGTTATCTTCTTCTTGCCTGTCACAATGCCCGTTACGGCTCAGAATATGAATTACGCGGTAGTCATCTTTGTCGGCATTATTGCGCTTTCCACCATATTTTGGCACATTGGTGGTAAACGCGTGTATGCCGGTCCTCAGGCCACTGTCGTTGATCCGGCAAGAATTATTCGTGACGATACTCAAAGCGAGAGCGAAAAGGCTTTAAGCCACAAAGATATTTAATATTTATGTAGATAGTTGTCTAATGAGCAAGTTAAGGAATTAGACGGGGGCGATCAAGTGTGATCTGATAAGGGATAGTGTGGTGGGATAGTGGGATAAGGAAGGGTGGGGTGTTGCGATGGGGCGACGGATGGGGTGACCGGTATGAGATGAGCAGGCTACAGCGCGCCCCAGTAAACTGAGCTCTAAAAATGGCATCAACTGCTGTCGCTCAAAACGCTATCTACCCGAAAACTTGCTTGCCTCTCGCGTGGCTCGCGTGGCTCGCTTGGCTCGTCTTTGCTTACCAAATATTTTCGTTTTAGCTTCCGCCCATAAAATGCTAAACACGACCGCGCCGGCAATTGAAAAAGTGGTCCAACCGCCGCTTTTGACATGGATCACGGATAATCATTTATCGCTTGCGGCTCCCATCATTATTTACTGGCTCGTTTCAGGGTTCTACACCGTAATCGACGAGTTTGAATTGGCGGAAAAGTACCGCGTGCACACCCCGGCTGAAGTAGAGCAACGAAACAAATGCACTAAGCGCGAGGTGATCACAGCAGTCCTTGTGCAGCAGTTGGTACAAACCTTACTCGGCTTAGTGGTGGAACAGTTTGACGAGCCATACATGACCGGGCACGAGCAGTATGATGTCTGGAAA
This sequence comes from Wickerhamiella australiensis, assembly GCA_030579635.1. NCBI lineage: Eukaryota > Fungi > Ascomycota > Dipodascomycetes > Dipodascales > Trichomonascaceae > Wickerhamiella > Wickerhamiella australiensis. The sequence goes on along the minus strand of JAKTRM010000011.1, from coordinate 27,844 downwards.
ATTGCGAAAAATCTCGGAGTTAACGGTACCGTAGCCTCTGCGCTGTACTGGGTCGCGTTCCCGTTGATGCGTTTTTTCTTTGCATTCTTTGTACTCGATACCTGGCAGTACTTCCTGCACCGCGCCATGCACCTAAACAAGTGGCTTTACCGCAACTTCCATTCGGTCCATCATCGTCTCTATTGCCCGTACTCGTACGGAGCCCTGTACAACTCGTTCGGAGAGGGCCTCCTGCTAGACACTCTCGGCGCTTTTCTGGCGTCCCTCGCGGCAGGCATGTCCCCTCGCGAAAATATAATTTTGTATGCATTCTCGACCCTCAAAACAGTCGATGACCATTGTGGGTATGAGTTCCCATGGGACCCGTTGCAGATAATCTTTCCCAACCGGGCCACTTATCATGATATCCACCACCAACAGTTTGGTATCAAGACCAATTTCAGTCAGCCATTCTTCGTGCATTGGGACTTGATTCTCAACTCAAAGTACGCTAAAACAGAGCAGTACATTGAACATAACAAGCAGGTTCGCGAAAAGAAGTTCAGGGAGAAGACCGAGAAGCTATCGGCACAGTCGTCCCAAATGGCAGGGTCAGCGCGGCCGCACAAAAAGGCTCCATTTGCTACTAGCCCTGCTAATAGTACTGCTAGCACTACTCGTATCGCCACTGGCTCCTCATGATTAACGATCCGTATTTAATTCCTGTTTTTTTATCATTTTTTATTAGTTTTAGCGTATTAGCTTTATCAGGCAAGCTATTAAGGCTTCTGAGCATCACACAAGCCATTTAATCAAAGTAATTTTACCGTTCAACGAACCACCAAGCTCGGTCCTTACTTGCACCAGGAGCTTTGTACATCACCACCACTTTTACAAAGAGATACAAAGTAGGAGGAAGCCTCTGGCTCTTAGATCGTTTTGCTCTTGGGCTTGATCGCTCAAATCTCCGATTGCTACCTATAAATATATTCAATAACTTAAACTCAGTTTAACGCCAACGTATTACCCTTGTTATTATTCTTGAATTTGAGCTTCAATGCTCGCTTCAGCTTCTGCCTACGGGTGACAATTTGCTCAAGGCTTGCCTCTTGTTCCTCTTGTTCATCGTCTTCTTCCGGGAAGAAGGCGTCGTTGAGCTGCTGGCTGTACTCGGTGACGACTGCTTGGATGGGTTCAAGTGTATCATCAATGCAGACGGCATTTGGGTCATGGGTAGCAATTACTGGGATATCAAGGGTGCGCTGGAAGTTCTGGACGCTCGCTAAATCGTCTACAGTCAGTGCCTTGGTGGTGCTGGTACTACCTCCGAAGCCCACGGTGGAAATGTCCGCAAGGTCCCTTGTAACAAACTCGGGGTACAGAATATCCCCGCTTGGCGAGCCTCCGGAGCTATTGGTGTTGGCGACAAATTCAGGCAGCTCGCACGGCTCTTCCAAAGCCGCATGGTGTGCAGTAGTGCCGTTGGTGATGCTTGAGTTGAGGTCAGGAACCATGTGGCTCTCGAGTGACTCTGGATGGCCGCCAGCCGCCTGGTGGTTGTGAAAATCAAGCGAGTTTGCCTCGTGATATTCAGTACTTTGGCTGGCAAACTTGAATGTCGCGTCTGAGTCTGCCGTGAACTTGGTCCGCTCCTCACTCTTGCCTCTGAGAATCTTGAACAGCATGGAACGTTTCTTGGTCAAGGTGCGCCCTTCATTCCTTTGTGGTTCCTTGGTGTCTGAACCAGATTTCATGTATGTTTCAGAATGGTTAATATGGCTGGCTCTGCTTTTATTCCTCACCAACCGATGCAGCATCGTCTGTTGCCTTGTTTCGGGTACGGTTTCAAATGAGGTGGCGAGGGAATTAGTTTACGTTTATAGGGCTAGGCAGCTTGCACCTTCCCGAAATATATATGCGACCTGTCTTTCTACACAACGCAGGTCTCGACATGCTCGATAAGGAGATATGCAGGGGTGACTAGGTATTATGCATGCAGATAAAATACCTGCCAATATATGCGTTCTGAGGCCCCCCTGATATAAAACACGTAAAAAATCGAATTTATGTGCAGTTGAGGGGAGAGAGCAAAGCCGGATCAGCCTGTTTTTGTTCCCCAAAAAATTTTAATGGCAGACTCACCCTTCAGCGAATCTGCACCTCAAGCGCGGGAGGTGATGTAAACACCTGCCGCTGCATCATGGCCGATGAGCCGTACTGTGCCAATTCTGCCGTTTGCACGATACTTTTGACGTACTCGACACATGCACCATGATTAAACTCTGAGATCGTAATAGGGTGTTCCAGCTCGATGTCACGTGCGTGCCGGAGCCGTACCTTGAAAACTAGCACAAAAGAGACCTCAAAAAGCGCACACGAATTTGTGAAGCCCACCCGGCCTTCCATGGGAACATCAAGTGCATTTGCAGGGCCTACATTATGTCGGTCCACACTCTGAGCCGGTGGGTGGCTGGGGACCACAAGTTTCACATCTTGAACAGTTGATTCATTGAGATACACCTCTTGAAACTCATATGATTCTTTGCACATGCGGGTTCGTCTGGGTTCAGGCACCTTTTCTTTCTCCGTAGTAGCGCAGGCTTTTGTAAATTTAACAATCTGTACTAATTCCAGCGAGATTCGTAGCAGCTTCACTTTTTTCGCCTTTGTATAGTCCGGGTTCGGACTCAAATGAAAGTACGCAAGAATCTTATCGCCATGGCCGTACGCGCTCGCAGTTAGCGTGCACTGTAAATTGACAAGATGGTCAGGGCTGCTCATGTTTTTGACCCATGGCTTGAGGTACCGGGAGAAAGTGGATAGCGTATCGTACCTTCGAACATAAACGGGAAACTTAATAGCGGGCTCCTGCACTTGCTGGCTCGTCTTGACCCGTACAAATAACGAGTGAGTAGTTTGTATGAACCTGTCGGGGACGCTCATGGACCCAGTGATTTTGCCTGATTTCCCGATTGGTAGCACAAACGGCAGGTCCATACCAAATACATCACCATCCTCGCCGTTGTATATATCCTGCTGGCTTATCAGATACATTACTTCCTTGTGATTGCCCGAAACATTGATCGAATCGGTGCGGACAAGACTGACATTGACGTTGAGGATGCCCAATGGCCTCTTCATCTTGACGGGGCCCGTCTTTGCACTAGGACGAATCACTACAACGCCCAAAGCACGAGGGTCTGTGGCCGGCAGTCCCGGAAATCCCTGGATAATATCTTCATTTGGCAGGCCCTTGAGCTGGATATCCATGGGGGTGAAATCGGGGCGGTCCCCGAGAAAGGCGACCCGAAGAAGAGAAGGGGTTGTGGATTGAAAGGGGGGATGAGGCAGGAGTGTAGAGAATAGAGGGAGTATATGTAGTTTATGTGTTTATTGAGTCTGATGCAGAGACCTGCTGGCGGGATGTTCCAGCAAGACCTTTCGTAGATTGTTGTGAAGGTAACATTCTGCATGCTTGATGGTCTATAATGCTCGAAGAGGCTAGCTCCTGTCTTCAATAGAGCCCCTTTAATAGGTGCGCGGGATATACAAACCTGAGTTCGCCATCAATTTATGTTAACCAACTTTGACTCGCGATAGTCTGGCCTCGGGGGTGCAGTGGAACAAATTGGAACTGTCTGACAGTTAAGACCTCGTATATTTCTAAATTAAATAATTATTAGAGCTGTGGAGATAGCAAAGATCCTTGGGGAGAGTCACAAATTGCTGCTGCAATTGGGTGGCAGCGGCTCACGTCGCGGAATTTTGAGCAGACTGACGCATACTCGCTCTACTGGGTCGATTTGCACCCACTCTTACCATTCGCTCTCAATGGCTACATCTGTTTTCTCGATGCGCGATTCAGAGCACAGTAGACACTCACTACGAGCCAAGGGGTCCAGGGCATCATTGAGGTCCTTGGGGTCCTTGACTTGGGCTCTCAGCTCCCGAATCTTAGCACCTTGCTTTGTAGTCTCGAGTTCTTTAATGATGCAATCAAAATGGAACCCATGCTGGCAGGGAAATACGTAGAACTTACGCGTTGCCAATGGGAAGCGACACTGCTGGCATGGCTCGCCTGGTTCCACGAGCGCGTACTGCTTCTTAAAGGATTTCATCTCCTGTTGCATACCCTTACTGGCCCGTATGGAGTCTTGCATCTCCTGGTGGACCGCGACGAGGCTATTACTTGAGGCTTCCAGCGCCTTTACCACCTCGGGGACCATATGGTCGAGGGTATCGAAATCGGGGAAAAGCTCGAGAATATCTTCAACATTGAGATGATCAGTAAGTTTAAGTGCATTCGTGGTTCCGCTCGAGGCAATTATTTTTTGCGAGATCTCGAGCCACAACGCGCGACGCATCTGCTCATTGTCTACATGCTGTTCCACAATCTCAATGGCCTGATCGACACGGTCTTGCCCTAAACACAGATGGACAGCTTCTTCATACAAGCTCATTACTGTGTAGAGGTAAATCGCGCACTGTATCTTATTGTTTTCGAGACAAACCCTCAATCCGAAATTGTAATCGGGAAACTTTGAGGCCTTGGCGGTGAGAAATTCGAGAAGGTCGACCTCGTTGTCTGTTTGTGCATAAATCATCAGAAGAGCGTTGTAGAGAGCGGTGGGTGCGGTGGGCCTGCCAGAACCGCCAGACCCGGAGCCCCCTTGGAGCTGGTACCTCAGGTACCGGATCGCTTGGTGCCCCTTGTAATCTCCCCTATAGCTAGATGAATAGGAAAGCAAAGCCGGTAACAGCCTCAGTGGATCGAGCTTAGGAATCCGCATCCAAGACTCTACTGTGGCCTGTGGACAATGGGCCATCAGCACTGTAGAGTACCTGTACAACAGATCCTCATCTTCACGTTCTCTCAGAATCTTGAGCGCGCTCTCCCACTGTGAGTTCTCGATATAATGTGAAACAACAAACCTAAAGTCCTCGGTAAACTCTGCAAACCACACCAAAAGGTGTGTTGCTGCGTGGTTTTGGAGCATGCTGAGCAGCGTTTTCCTCGAAACCTGGGCCTTGCAATTGGTCACAAACTCTTTGAATTCAGTAGCGCCACCGATCTGAAGAAGCAACTCTGCGATCCAAGACGTTATTATCGTCTGTTGTACGGGGTTTACAGTGTGAGCAAGCCGAGCCTTGAATAGCTCCACCAGGGCCGGCTTATTGTCCAGTTGAATGAATTTGAGGGCCAAACCTTCCAAGTGGGCATCAGAGAAGCCATAATATTCTGCAGCACGATCAAAATTTTTGTGTTCAAACTCATAATCACCATACTCTTTATAGATGAGAAGCTTATCATGGCTACTGGCGATATCCAGGGCGTTTTGGTACTGATTTTCCTGCAAATAAATTTGCCACATTCCCTTTGACTCATTTTCGAGCTTAATCTCGTAAACGGCGGAGGCATTAAATGCCCAGTACGTTTGGTACTGTGAATCTGCGTCTGCACCCGATATGGCCGGGGTCTCGAGCGACTGCACTAGTTTGAGCGTGGTCGAGTTATATATGTCGAGGGTTTGGTTCTTTAGAGCGAGTACATGGTACTTTGAGAGCATGATCTGCTCGGAATCCTCGCGAAGAGATCTTGATGTCCCCTTCTCGTCCATCAGTATAATCTCGTGCTCTGACTGGACTGCCACCAGGTCATTGCTAGCCAAGAGTCTGGATTTTCCATGTAACTCACTCACTTTATTAAAATTGTAGGGGTCAATATTGCTCTTATAAAGGGCACTAGACGTCATGGCCCAAAGTGTCTCGTGCATCACGGCTATACCATGCAGTGGCTCTTTAGTCCAGATCTTGGCGACATGTTCCTTGCGTTTATCATTCTTGAGAGACCCCAGCTCGAGTCTGTATATGGTCGAGTCGCAGGTAAAGTAAGCTGATTCGCGGTGCCATGCTATTTGGTTAATGTGGTGCCCCAGCTTGAGGGGTCGAAGGGCCGGGGATGCCGCATACAAATAAAAGTATTGGAGAGATGTGGTCTCCACAATCAAATGGGTGCCTGAATTATCGACCATGAGCCGCTTGATGGTCTGGTTCTTTTGTTTGATTTGAACATCATGGACTCGCGAAGGGTCATCGAGGTCGATGCGAATAATTGTGGTAGATCCAATGGCAATGTAGAGAATATTGCTGGAGACGCACAGGTCAATGATATTTGTTAGCGAGAAAGTCAACTGTACTCGCTCAATCACTGCCTGCATCGTTACAAAGCGGAGATCAAAGGCTGCCTGACATAGCCTTCAAAGCCTGTAAGCGTGACACAGCCTTTTCCTCTGTATTGCAATGAAAGATGCGGTGAATCTGGTCTTGGAGGAATCCGTCGAGCACGTCATCACTGTGGAGCTTAATTCGGGCGAGCAGTACCGTGGCAAACTCATCAGCAGCGAGGGAAACATGAATCTTCAGCTCACAGACGTAGTGCACACAAACCGGCAGGGCCATGCCTCGCACCTCAACGAAGCGTTTATACGCGGGTCTAGTATTGTGATGGTCCATTTGCCTGAGATGTTACAATATGCACCGGTATTTCAACCGACAATCTTGGAGCAAAGCCTTTTGGTTGGGAATAAGAGAAAGAGGTAGGGACGAGCGAGCAAGTGGAGGCTAGGCAAAGAGCTTGACGCCATTGAGACGTTGGTTGGTATGTTTCCAGTGCCGGATGTACGAGTTCGCTACTTGGGTTAGGACCCATGAGTGCCAGAGGTATCCGTGGGCCCCGGTTCAGATTCAATCTGACCGCTGTCAACATATTGGGAAACGTCAGGAGATCCTCCCCAAAGTCTTTGCTTCCTAATAGTGTAGCAGTCTTACCGATCGCAACACGCTCAAGTATATGACTCGCAAGAGTCGAAGTAGAGCTTTTCGGGTGAAGTACGCCCCTGTCGCTTTGGCGGTTTCCTTGTGCGCTTGCCCTCGACAACCTCACTAATCCTTAACATACCGTAAAAGATACTCAGACTTTATATATGCTGAATTTTTGTAGCTCATGGCCAACTCGGCGACAGTGCTTCTCGACTCTTCCCCTTCCAATTGATATGTTCTTCTAAACATTCTATAAATTACTATGTACATCTATGCAATTTGACTTTATTCTCAAGGTATTGCTGAAATTACAGTGGGCCTTTTACTTCTTCATGTGGAGCTTCCAGCTATCCTTGGCTGCTTGGCGCTCAGCCTCGCGGTCCCGCTGGGTTGACCCGACCGATAAGAGTACAGAGGCAACAAGCATAATCACAGTGGCTCCCTGAGCCCAAACACGGGCCTGAACAATCTTCTGGGATCTGGTCAGGTACGGATCACGGTTTACGGCATAAAATGAGCCACCCAATACAGCAGCCCACCCACCAATGATACACTTATACTTATTGTTAGCGATCCAGCCTGTGATACCTGTGTCCAAGGGGTTACTAGATTTGGCGTCAGTGGGCCCGTCAAGCACTTTGTTCCCGGCAGCGATGTCTCGCTGTCTCTGAAGGACGCGACGCTGCTCCTCAAACTGACGACTGCGAACCTCCATCCAAGTAGATCCCAGGAAGATGGGAGGAGCTATAAGGAAAAGAGCACGGGGGAACCCTCCCGCAGTCTTGAAGGACGTGCGCTTATCGAGGATCATACGCAGGCCGAGAGCCACAGGCACACCAACACCAAAACCTTCAAGGAAACCGGTGATCATTGTTTTGGTGAACCCATCAACTTCTTCTTTACCAGGAATTTTCATGTCTAACTATGTGGTTGGTGGAAGGGTACTCTAGTGTTATATACGCTTTCGAATTTCCGCAAATAACGAAAAAGCGAGCATAGAGCACCCTTACCCTGATCTCAATGCACATGGCACATTCACCTTGCATGGCCCGAGTGAATCCGGGCAAGTTTTGTGCTATCTAGCTGTGAATTTCGCCGAATTTATGGAAAATTTAGAACCTTGTTTGTACATATTTCTCACCTTTGATTCCATTGCCACGAAAACGTTCAAACCTCCCAACCGGGCATATGATTTCCAAGCACGGTAATAACCGCTTGACCGTCACAGGACCCTTAAGCCCAGGGCTTGCCAAAGAGTCAACCCCAGCAGATTGACAGGCGGTTCACAGTTCTGAGGGTTATCCGCTCACACTCTCAGTGTAAATGTTTTGAGCTCTTCGAGTCTTCGAGGTGCTTGTGTCAGTATTAGAAGAAAATAAGTATGCTAATTGGAGACTCAGACAGACAGTACTCTCTCTATATAGGATGTTTGAGCAAATCATACGATCTTGTACACGACGCGGGCACTAGGCGCAGCGAGTAAAGTGGTCTAGCCCCATTAGCCTGGGACTAAATGAGGAAGGCTGGAACGAGGCCTTGCTAAGCAAGAGAATTGAATCGGCTTGAGGCTCAGTTTGTTTGTCTTGACGCTGAAAAATCTCGTTTCTAGGAGCCGCACAAAGGCCAGTACGTACCAAGCCTCAATAGAGGCACCTATATCTGCATGCTTGTACCGCTAGTACACGAGAAAGTCTAAATAAATGTAGAAATTTGACAGTCATATAATGATCTAAAGTCTTAATTAACCTGCGAGGTAGAGCTTCGAGGTGTCAGTTATGTGCAGACAAATGGCAACACGTCTATGATGGAGGGCAACTTCAAGGTCACGCAACTTCAAGGTCAGCTAATGCAAACACGATGATCGCATGTGTTCTATCCTCCGAGAAAAACCTTTGAGCATATGCAAACAAACAGTCATGCTGTGCAAAAGTAATTTAGGCTGCGCAAGCTACTTGGCATGTCTTAACTGTGAAAATGACAATGAACTACAATGTGTAAATATAATAGTCAGACATTGAACACAAGCAAGATTATTGAATTTTAGGTGGTATTCCCCAGGAGTTTTCTCCAAAATACCACACTTAACCAGACGTCCTCGGCTCTAAAAATCTGACTAGAACTGTGCCTGAGAGTTGACACACTTGAACTAATAAATAACTATACTACAAAGGACTAGCTTCTCCCTGCCTCACAGCCTGAACGCTTGCTCTTCATCATATGCAACAACGTTTCGAGTTGTACCCTTTTGCTGCTTTGGTAGTGACAATGAGTCGGAGGATTTGTAGAGTGGTTCTACGAAATTTGTGCCGTACTTGGAGGCGTCCCAAAACTGTTGTGCCTCTTCTTCCTGTGGCTGGTTTTCAGTCTCGTCCTTGGGCTCACTGTCGCTGTCCGAGGAGGACGAATAATGGTCAGCGACCTCTTCAACTATCTGATTGCCACGAATAGCAATTGAAACAACTTTTTTGCCCCTACCACGCTTGATCTTACGAAGCTCATCTTGTTTACGCTGCTGCCGTTGCTGGTTCCTTAATTGTCGCGCTTGCTCGAGCGGAGTTGCCCACTGATTAGTGCCAAGATCAGGCGTCTCAAAGTCTTCGGCTTGATCAATGATCTTTGTGCGTTGAGCCTCACTTGCCTGGTACCCAAGCAGCCGGTCTAGGTTCTCTTGTGCTTTAGACAACTGGGGGTTGATACCTGCTTGCTTAAGGGCGTTCTTGCCCATTGAGGAAACGATTGCATCACGCTGCTCATTCAAAATCGAATAAATGGATTCCAGCTCAGAAGTGGGAATTAGTGGCCTACCACACCCCAAACAGTTACCGAGCCCTTCTTTATTGCAAACCACTTTACCGCACTCGAGGCAGTTGGGAGCCATCTCCAAGAGCCCATGGACAGAACCCATACAGTCACAAGGCTTGCGATCGCTAGAATTAGCTAGATCGAGCTTCTTGATTGCAGCATCGAGGTCTGTAATGGCATCAATCTTGTACTGACGGTTGGCCTTGTTGGACTCTTTTTGAGCTTGTTGTTGCTGCTGCTGCTTTTGTGGCTGAACCTTGAATCCGAATCCTCCGCGCGAGTAAGGTGTGGTGCTGGACTTATTATTGACCTTGAGGACCGGCTGAGGAGTGCCTGATCTGGAAGGCCCTGGTGAAGAGGCTGCAGAGGACATTGCGGATGAAGTTCGGGAGGTTTGGGGAGGCCGCGCACTGGATTTAGGGTTTCCGGCCCATTTAGGGGCTTTGGTTTTATCAATTGCTGCTTGAGCTTCGGGTTTTCTGCTCTCAGGCACTCGCTTGGCACGAGCTCGAATGTATCGATCAATAGCCGCTTGAGACTCTACCAGGTCGCTCAGATAATCTTTTGCCACGTCATCCGTCTGCTTCTCCACGGTTTTGACAATTTCGGTAGCAGTAATAGCGTCGTACCCTTCAATCTCGAGTTGTGCCTGTATAATTTGCGACATTGAGGGCTATAGACTAGGTCTGACGTAATCTGAGGACTAGAGCCCACTAGCTTAAAAAAAAGCTTCCACTGTAGAGAGTCAAGCCGCTAAGTTCAGATCTTGACAAAGCGACAAATGTCGGACGATGCTGCATTAATGAGAGAAATTGCCCGCTTATCGGGTTCAATTAATAACCATAAACGCCAACAGGCTTTGAACGTCTCGCAACTGGGGCGTGGCGGCGTCCGCGGTGGGTATAGAGGGTACAGTGGAGCCCGTGGGGCCCGCGGTGGTGCTCGAGGGGGTGCGCGCGGTGCTCGCGGCTCTTATGGCTCGACTTACCACGCGCCATATAATCCATACCCTACACGCGGTGCTCGTGGCGGCCGCGGCGCACGTGCGAGAGGAGGCAGAGGAGGGAGCATGAACTATACGGCGCCCGCCATCAAGTTCAACACTCCCTGCTCGGATTTCACTTCAACAGGTAAAGTTAAAGATTGTAAAAGATGGACTAACTCAGGAAAATGTGTTCATGGCCTCTCATGCCGGTATCAGCACGACCCCAGCCATATAGCTCTTTGCAAAGCAACTTTGCACGGCAAAGACTGCAAAGACCCCATGTGTACGCTGAGCCACGACATGAACGAGCACAATGCACCTCTGTGCACTCATTTTGCTAAAGGTCATTGCACTCGTGATGATTGTCGGTTCACGCACATGACGAACCTTGCAACTCCTCCTGCCGGTATCTGTCCTGCATTTAGCGTTTCTGGGTACTGCGGTAATGGCTCGAAATGTACAAAGCTGCACGTATTCGAGTGCCCGGAGTTTGCTGAGACCGGAAAATGTACGCGCATCAAGTGTAATCTCCAGCATACCCTAAGAGCCAGCCATAGTGGTGCCAATGCCAGTGCTCCTGCTCTTCCTCAGCCGCAAAGGATCGACGTTTCTTTGTTGCTTGAAGATATAGCGAGCGATGAGGAAGAGGAAGATCAAGAAATCAGTAAAGAGCTAGAGGATGAAGAGATTCAAGAATCTGACGAGCCGCTAGTGTCAGAGTCCGCGCCAGAAGAAGCACTGGACCCAGAAGATTTTGATCAAATAGAGATAGACGTCCCCAGCGATGGTGACGGCGATGGCGAGTCGTTTATTCATGTTTAAGTATTTATAGAGGGTTGCTCGCTCAACCCGGCCCAGATTAGTGAATTTTGCAAGAGAACCGAGTGTCTAGCTAATCTTTGATTGAGTGAAACACAAGTGAGAGCCTTGTTGTTGCTGAACGGTCGCGCTTGGGGTCCGCCTGAGCCTCAATAACCCAACTCAGATATGCACTCTCCCGATCATTCTGGGAACTCACACTCGGTGATTTTCTCGCACAAATCTCAAGTTAGTATGGTTAGGTCGTCTCGTATGTCATGAAAACCTCTCTTCACAAAAGAGAATCCAAGAGGTATCAGCTCCAGATGGAATATAGATCAGAAGATAATTGAGATCAGAAAGGGCTTGCTGGGCACGCCCCGTCCCCTATTTATATTATGTGGTCTAGATATGTAACAGCGTGGTACTCCAGACTAACCTAAACTAAGGAAAGCCACAAGCCAAGTACACACCGTATTTTTCTTCGGAGTTGGAACGGAGGAAAGCCCGTGAGTGCCAAGTTTCCCTCAACTATCTCCTCTACAGCCGCCGAACGACAACTGAAGATGGTAGATACCCCGGTTTTTGTATGTTATACATAGTTTAGTATAACCTACTGTCAAGGAAAAAGTCTTTTACTCGCGCCTTATATACTTGAGGCGCTGACTAATCTCAGGGCTCCCAAGAGACGCGTTCCCTAGTGTCTAGGGCCCAGCCTCTAATAATGTACAGGCGGGGCAACGAGCAGGCTGTGGGAAACGGGGGTAAAGAAAAGCTAATAATACCAACACAGTCGGATCACTCTGATTTGAAATGCTTTGAGATTTTATACCGCAAAAAATCCACTAAAAAACACAAAATCTGGGAAGGCGACGCGTTGGCTGTTCCAAAGAGCAATGCTTTTCTAATTAAAGTCAACCAAAAAACTATTGCCAGTGTTCCAGCGGAAAAAATCGAAGCGGGCGCGTTCTTCGCGCACGGATCGTACGAATTTGAGGTGGGTGGGTCGACCTCTGCAAGCAAGTTAGCTAGGGACAGCAGTCCAGTTGAACCGGCTACACAATTTACGCCAGAACCAAAGAAATCCGTTGTCAAATCTCCATCATCGCGCCCAATGTCTAGTGGTACAAGTGCGGGGGGTAGTGAGAGATCACTGGCTGATTTATTAGCAGGAAAGACCGCCAAGCCGGCTCCGTTACTTTTAAGACCAACATCAGCTGCGAAACATACTGTAGAAGGAGAGTCCGAGTCGTCAAATAAGCTTAAAAGACCACTAGATGGGGTCGACAAGCCGCAGATCTCGAAACTAACGCTTTCCAGATCAATGGGAGCCTCTTCCAAACCGGTGAACACCGCGGCCAAGCCGGGTTTCAGTTTCCCCGTCACGCACTCAAAAGCTGTTCCTCAACCTGAAGGCAAGTGGCAAATTGATCCTGTATTTACTACCATACTGCGTCCCCACCAAACCCAAGCAGTAGAGTTTCTATACGACTGTATTAGCGGCAAACGGCATTGCTACGGCAAAGGAGCACTACTGGCTGACGATATGGGTCTTGGCAAAACGCTCACCTCTATTGCGCTGGTACATTCATTGCTACAGTGTAAGCTTATAGAAACAGCACTAATCGCCTGCCCTGCGACGCTTGTTAAAAATTGGCGCGATGAGTTTCGCAAGTGGCTCCCTACAAATACTCACAGTCTGTTTGTTTTTTCACCGGGCGAGGATATCAAAGTCTTTTGCAAGCCGGGCCTAAGGCGGACGTATCCCATTATGATTGCCGGCTACGAGCGGATCAGGACTGTTGCATCAGAGATCAAAGACGAAATGGGCGAGTTTGATTTGGTCATTTGTGATGAAGGGCATCGAATCAAGAACGGAGATTCAAAAACGCTCTCATCGTTAGAAGAAATTTCGGGAGAGAAGCGCATCATCCTTACTGGTACTCCGATCCAGAACAATCTGGGCGAATTTTGGACAATGGCCCATTTTTTAAACCCAGGTGTTCTCGGAAATAAGATTTCGCGGTTCACGCGACAGTTCAGCGACCCCATTCGGGCTTCACGGGGTACTGATGCCTCTCTAATGACCAGGGAGCTGGGCGAAGAAAAGATGCGAGAACTCATTGAGATCACCAACGAGTTCGTGCTGCGGCGCGACCAGAGCGTGCTCGCAGGTCATCTCACAGTCCCAAAAACTGAGTATTTGGTGTTTTGCAAGCCGCTAGAGGAACAGGTTGAAGCGTACCAGACGGAACTAGCAGATACACAGTTTTGGCCAGAGGTTGGTAGCTCATCTGGTGGCGGACAGGCACTGCAACTTCTCACTAAACTTCGTAAGATATCAACTTCGACTCAGCTGCTCAAAAAGAGCGGAAAATCGGGGTTCTCGTCGCTTAAAGAGGAGCTCGCAGCCAAACGGCCGCTTGCTGGATCAAACAAGTTTCGTGTGTTGAAATCTCTTTTGACATGGATTTATAAAAATACAGACGATAAAGTGGTTATCGTCTCCGGCTCAACCGAGACGCTGGACTTTGTGCAGCTCGTGTGTGCCATGTGCAACATGAGATGGGTCCGCCTGGACGGCTCAACGCCGCAGAATGAGCGCCAGTCCACTGTTAACTGGTTCAACAACAAGACCAGGGAACATGCATGCGCATTTCTGCTCAGTGCCAAGAGTGGAGGAGTGGGTCTAAACCTGATCGGGGGGTCGCGGCTCGTGATGCTCGATTGTGACTGGAATCCAAGCGTTGATTTACAGGCAATGGCACGAGTTCATCGCGATGGTCAGAAAAAACCGGTCTTTATTTACCGCTTGCTGAGCACAGGGATGGTAGACGAGAAGATTCTACAGCGCCAGATCACCAAACAGGGAGTGAGCAATTCGCTCTTTGAGCAGGAAGACGCGGGCGATAACTTTACTTGTGACCAGCTGAGGGAGGTGTTTGCCTACAAGACATGCGTTAAAAGCGACACGTTGGAACAAGGAATCGCGCTCGACTACGCAGAGCCCGCAGAGATTGAACCCGCATTGGACGCGACTTGCAAAGAAACAGGCCTCATTACTTGCATTCTGCAGAGGACCAAAAGTGACATCTCAAAGGCTAGCGATGATCCAGCCAGTACTGCGCAGTTAACGTAGATCAGGCCCTTCCCTCATCAGGTGCCGTGCCATTACCTGTCGCTTGTGGCTCGCTGGGCTTTTATAGAACCCCAAATTAGCACTCATTGGGCCCCATTTACCAAAAAATTATTTATTATTCGCTAGTTTATCAATTTAAGTTGTTCATTCCAATGCATGTTTCAGTGGCATTTATGCTATAATTAACTAGAAAGGGAGGCCATGGGGCCAAAGGGGTCAAAGGAGAAACATGCTGTGGGGGAGCACCAGCGGGTCCCCCGGTAAACATGTGAAAGACTGGCAGGGAAGTTGGAACATAAATATGCAAAAAAAGAACGAAAATCAGCAGACACGGCCATACTAGACCATCTAGCGAGCTGACAGTTTCATGTGGGATGCTTATATTTTCTCCTTCGATCTCATGACTCGAGGAAGTAAAGAAAAAAGGACCAATGCGTGTCAATGATTCAAAATAGCTGTTAACATGACTAAAATTTCGAAATTTGTAGAAAAATATTCCTCTCAAAAGCCGCGCTTTCGGGTGATCCACACCACTTGCTTCTACTGTGGAATGGGGCCCTGCAGTAGCGGAGGGACGGTGCGTCAACAGAAAGGGGCGATGGAATGCGAAAAGGTGTGAGATGAGAGAGGATAGGAGCAGAGAGTCGGATGTAGCAAATTCCCTAGACTTGAAACAGCATGGCTTGACCTTAACACCCGTTTTGGGTATGTCGGGGGTGCCGTTTGGTGGAGTGCTCACCTCGGGGTACCGCTTGTGACCCTGCATTGGCTGCACAAGCATGCGTATGCATGCACCGCATGCAGAAGAATGTTTCACCTGCCGGATCGTTTATAATCCAGACGGGCCCCACTTTAAGGGCCAACAACCTGTCAACAGCTCGCACCCTACACATACACCTACCCCATCATGAAATTGGCGGCATCGTGGACTCACGGCTTTACTTGTCTATTCTGGCTAGGCTCCACTATTTTGACGGTATTAACGTTCCTGGGAAATTATAGCGGGACCCCGGCGCTTCGTACCCTTCATTTGTTTAGCATTGACAAGAACAATGACAATCATTTGGTCCATGACCGGTACACTATTGGCATTTTCGGTACCTGTTCCTATACAAAGAATGGTCAGCAGTACAACCTTGAGGGTTGTAACAGCAACCGAGCTCCCTACTATTTCGATCTTCAGGATATTCTCGTAAGCTCCCAAGACGTTGACGAGTTTCAGGGCTTCCGCGACTATCAGTCCACATTTCAAGGCTGCATGAAGGCTGCATGGGCCCTACTTATTGTTTTTTTGGGAATTAATGGCATTGGGCTCCTCTTAGCGCTCACTGGCATGAAATGGAGCAGTTTTTGTCGTGAAGCTGCCGTGCAGCTCGGTATTGTGAACCTCTGCGTGATTCTCGCCACTGCCATTCTCGTAACAGTAAGTGTGAAACATGCAGTGTCAAAATTCAACGGCGATCATTCCAGCGACGTTGTTGCGGCTGCTCACTTTGGAGGGGGCGGAATTGCAATGGTCTGGGTCCTGTTCGCTTTCTGCTATCTGTGCTTCGCCTTTATCACTGTCCTTGTCAAGCGCCGCAACGTTGAGGTGAATGCGGAAATGCAACATCAGAATATGAACTTTGACATCAATTCTGATGTGAATACAGTTGAGGATGGGCTTTCGACCCCCCAGGTCAAGGCTACTGATGGGTTCAATCAGAATTACTCTCCTAGCAGTACTCTCAAGGGCACCCCTCAGAGCCGCACTCGCAACAAGCTCCCAATGCCCTCTCCAGTAATTACCAGACCGTTTACCCCAGAAAATAGTAAACACTATCAGAGCCCCCAATCGCCGGCCTCGCCATACTCTCAGACACACAGCTATTATGGCGATTACCAGCAGCAGCAAAGGAAGGTGAGCAATAACTCTATTTACACGAGAGCAACAACCCCGCTTCACCAGCCCTATGCTACGGCGCCGTATGCTAGCCAGTCGTCACCTAGTAGCAGCCGGGTATCCAGTAATGGGGCACGCCAACCCAAGGTTCCAGCGCAATATCAGCACACTAGAGTGGCAAGGCTTAACGATACCCACCGCCGCTAAACTCAAGTTATGCAATTGCTATCTTGCGCTAATTCTTTTATATATCCTTAATTTATCTAGTCCTAATTAATGGTCGTCTCTTTAAAAAAAACAGTATGCGCCAAGTGCATATCCGAGTGTACCTGCATAGAATTGACAGGCTCCGGTAGGGCGACTTCTAAAGAGATTAGATGCCAAAAAGAGCCGTGATGTTCGGACAGGGATATTAGTAGAGGATGCTATTGTAAAGAGCTGATGAAAAATAACTGAGGGTGACAAAGGGCGGGACAAATGACAAAAGAGCTGATTACAACGCAACTATGTACCCCAGGGCCATCCTGCCTTATCATGGAAGAGCTATGAAAGTGCGTGCTTGACCATGAAGCTTACACAAGATTTGTCGATGGTAATTAAACCAAACTTGACTTAGTCCAGAACACTTCTACTCCAGTTACTCACAAATCATAGGATGCAAACATCATGCAACCGCTATATGTCATCTTGATTAATAGTCTTGAATGTAATCGGTTTTTTAGCAGCAGCAGCACAGTCATTATTTTAGCATTATACACCTATGGGTCCCCCATCTACGAGACGGAGCACAACAAACAGCAAAAGAGCCAAGACGGGTAGACACAACAAGAGTGGAACCACAACATGTACACTGTCCCTAGATAAATATCAACGGTTGCTATCACTGGTTTTCACATACACCATGCAATACGTTTACGCTCCCCATGTTGTTCTCGATATCTCTCTTGCGCCAAAACTTGCGGCTAAGAATTCGGCTAATTCCAAACACCAAGTCTCGTGTGAGGGCTGCGAATTGGAAAACAGAGCAACTGTCTTGATGGATATCTGTGACAATTGTGTCGACGAGCTCAAAAATAAATGCAAAGATCTTTGCGATGATTGTTACGAAGGATTAGAGGACCCGCAGGAGCGCACTTTACAGAATATCGACGACATCTGCGAGGAGTGTGATCTGCAACATAAGGACGATGATGGACACATTTGCGATGATTGTATTAAGAAGTATCTGTACATTTGCGAGATTTGCAAAGAGTGCTTGTGAAGAGTACTATACTGGCTTTGGTCTTCGCGCTAGCTCGATGCCCTCTAATTTCATTTCGCACTGGCCGCAGCTAGCGCTTTATACCTTTTATTAATATATACAAATCAGGAGTCCTACTATTCAGTGGGCTTTTTAACACCGTATTTGGACCGTGAGGTCTTTCTGTTCACCACACCGGCCAAATCATAGGCTCCACGGATACACTTATACTTGACTCCGGGCAAATCGGGGGTACGGCCGCCACGCACACCGACAACTGAGTGCTCCTGTGCATTGTGCCCCTCGCCAGGAATGAATGCTGTGATTATACGACCGGTAGTGAGTTTAACTCTGCAGACTTTACGGTTGGCGGAGTTGGGTTTCTTTGGCTTCGCGGTCATGACCTTAACAACCACACCACGCTTTTGAGGGCACCCGTTGAGTGCTGGCGCTCCTGACTTTTCTGCCTTTTCGCGCTTTTTAAGAGTCTTGAAAATACCTCTCCGCATGATCTGGTTAACGGTAGCATACCCACGCAAACTCGGGAGAGTGCTCACCAGAGGTTGCTGCTGGGCTAGAGGACTTTTAAGAGCCAAACTGGGGGTTTTAATGGCCTGTGCTCCAGCTCTAGCCATGGCTTGGAACCCAAACTTGAACATCGTGTGAGATGAAAGATTATGTAATTTTCACTTTAAGTATACATGTATGGCCGATGAATGGCAGAGGGAAAGATCACCAAGACGTCGGTGTATACAAGTAGTGGAAACCAGAAACGTATCTTAGAGCTAGTCATACTTCAGTACTTCAGTTTGGGATCCATAGACCAAGGTCGTGATTAACACTCTAGCCCTGTAAATTTTAGCGCTGTGTATACAGATGCGTGAAAAGGCAATGGTTCATTTATTCCACCAGCATGCAAGTCTGGCATCGGATCGTCAAGACGCTCGTGAATTAGGGGTTTAGCGGGGTTGGCCAAATCAGGACTTCTTTCGACCCTCGAGCTCGTTCCAAAGTTCCTTCAAATACTTGATTTTGTTCTGAAGGGTGACATCACCCTTTTGAGGCAACACTCTAATGGTTGACGGTGTGCCTATCAATATACCTCGCCTTAACTCACACCCTGACTTGATCACCAAGTATTGGCCCGTTAGAGGCAACTCGCCAGGTTGGGAATGAAAAATCAGGAAAAGATAATTGCCATGGCTGTCCATGAGCGTGTACTTAGAAAACTTCACTCTTGATCCGGATTCGGCGTCCTCCTCATCCGGAAGTAGCTCCACTCTGTGTCGTTTGGCCTCGAGCCGTTCCAATTGCACACTAATGGATGTTTCAAGGTCAAAAATATCCACAACCTGGCATAGAGTGTCTGTGTTTATCAGAGTCTTGACCGTGGGGTCAGCTGCTGGAAGTTTAGCGGCCGATTCTTGAGGATAGTTAGGGAGCATGGGCGAAGGAGTCTGTTAGCACTCAAGGGGGACTTATAGATAAGGGACTATAGCGTTTTGAAAAGGTCTCCTTTGGACTTTGCTTTGAGAGTAAGGTGTGGGATTTCGCGAATATGTATCTGTTATTTCGATTGGGACTGCAGTTTTCACTTTTCGGGTTGTCCTCTGCTGGAGTTTAGTGGAGTTAGGAAACTTGTCAGTGGGATGGAGGGGCGATCACAGTCCCACTCGGGGATTGGCGCGCTCATAACTCATTATTTCTATAATTTTACAGAGTTTTTGGCTTCGGTTGAAACACTGAGCCGGGTTAAGGTCGGGAACGCCGAACTGTCTAGGCTATTGGTTACACTCGCCATGATGTGTGCTGGGTTAATTAGGATGCAGAGGCGGGGCAGGCAAGGTCACGCCGTGTCTTGTTCTTTATTAACTTTCCCTCGACCCTACTAGCCTCGTATACACTTGACCCATACTGAATCGCGACAGAAACTCTCCCGCCTGCTCTTCAAAGCGGGACTGAGTTACGACAGGTTTATTAGTCTCATAGTACCGAAGCATATCTTTGCGAGTAACCAGCCCAACAAGTACGCCATGGTGCGCCACATAAACCGCCCGGGGCCCGATCTTGGTGAAAATTTCCTCGACCCAAGTGAGCGAGGTCTGAGTGGGTACCGTTATTGGGCTGGGGTTGGTGCTGTACTTGGCGGGGTCGAACCGCTCACTCGAGCCCTCAAGTGCAATATCTCTTGCATCTATGGAGCCCACGAGAAACCCTTCATGATCAACAATCGGGTAAGAACTGTGCTTGAGTTCAGCAGGCATGGCGCCGTACACTTCTATAGACTCAGGTGTTGACATGACTTGCTCTACCTCTCCTTCAAACTCAAATTCCTCCATGAAAAATGGGTAACCATTGGCAATAATCGCTTGATCGGCAATGCCGCCGTCGTCAAGGTGCCCGGCTAGAAGGGTCGTGATACCAACCACAATCATTAGTGGGATGATGAACTTGAGAGCGCCTGTGAGCTCGAACATAACCACTACAACGGTAATTGAGAGGTGCATCACGCCTGAAAGGAGCGCGGCAGCACCCAAAAATGCGTACGTACCGGGGTCCACACAGACACCCTCGGCGGGACATGCACTGAACAAAAATGAGGATTTGTGGCTTAGCTGCAATGACCACACCGCAGTACCCATAAGGCGTCCAAAAAGCGCACCGATGGCCAAACTTGGAACGAAAATACCTGCCGGGACTTTAGCGCCATACGAGACTAGCAACAGTGCTGTGCGGATCACGATTGCTGCTAAGAGCGCCCAGCTGGTGCTCCAGTTCTTCGCTGGATCACACGACTCGTGATCCCAGCCGTGATCACATTCGTGGAACAGTATTGACATGCTCTTGGTCATGTCAACCTTGAGGAACTGGTTAAAGTAGCAAACACAAGCAGTGATAGTGGCGAGGACCACCACTTCTTGCAACGCATACTCGCGAAGATACTTTTTACGCCACGCTTGAATCCTCAGGTTGTACTTGATAATAAAGTGGCTCATGAGCCCTGCAACCACTCCAATCAAAACGAACGCTGGGAGCTCAAAGTAATGCCAATCATGGTCGTAGCGCACACTGAATAAAACCATTTTGCCGTTTCTAAACGGGTTGAGCATCGTGAGCACTGATGTAGCAACCAAACAACAAAAATATGAGCGCCAGAAGGTCGTCAGGTCCCACGTCGAGCTGATCTCCTCAAGACTGAACATAACTCCGCCGATGGGCGAGCCAAACGCTACGGCAACACCAGCAGCAGTACATGCAGTAAGCAGTTCGGTGCGCTTTGAGTTGTGCTGTCGGTATTTGATAAACAAGCGGCCCACGACATTGCCCACACAGGCAGCATAATGGACACTGGGCCCCTCTTTTCCGACACTGAAGCCAGCAGCGATGGTAAGAGGGAGGGCAAAGCTTTTCACAACAAGCGTGCTAAGGCCGAGAAACCCCTTCATGATGAACCCACCCACAATACACTTGATCTCTGAGATACCCGAGCCAGCCGCAAAGGGACTAATGCTTAGAACCAGAAAACACGCGACTGATGCGAAGAAAACGCTGATTATCACGTATGCAGCATAGTTTACGAGTCCCAACTCGCTCCACTCGTGCCAATCGCTGCAAGTCTCTTCAGAAGACGCGTAGCAGCAGACATCCTTGGTGAGGTACCAGGCTGAGGAGCAGCGGCCCTCTCTTAAATCAGCTAAAAGACCAGTCACAATATCAATAAATACAGCAATGATGCCGATAATGGCACCTGCAACAGCTAGGACCACCCAGGATTGAGCAGCCGAGTACATGCGAACAAACTTCAGCGTCCACCCTTCACCTTTGTATCGTTGCGCACGGTACAGACGAATTTTATTTTCGCGTTCTGCATCTTCGACCCAATCCACAGTCTCGAATGCTGTGTACATGTGGGGAAGAAGGTGGGGTTTGACCAATTCGGTTGGACACAAAGCGAGCGGTATGTGGGGTTGAGCCCGCGATACGTGAAGTAAATAGTACCTTGATTCAGCCATGCAGTATTATTGCATGGATTTATACAAACTCATTGAATTGACATTTACCATAATGACGATTTTCATCCTAAGCTTTCGTTCTACTTGAGCCTTCGCAGATCTCGCCGCTCTGACATAGATCTCGGACACAAAGTATTGAACACAAAGTATAATACATAAATCATGAGTGAGTTAAATACATGAATGCAACAATAGGGCTGAGAAGTAGCTTTTTGCCTCTATTTACCTACAGCGGCAGCAGTGGTGTGGCCAACGCCAGGTGCAGCGGTTTTACCCATAGCGCCAGGCTTGGCGCGCTTCTCCACCAGAGATTCAGTGATGATCACGTTTCTTGTGTTGCCCTTGTATATAGCCTGGCAGATATCGCCTACAATGGGGACCATACCAATGGCACAGTCTATGGCAACGTTGCTGGTCATGCGACTGCGGTCCCAGTTTGTGAGTCCGCCATCAATTTTCTCGGCAATCCTGATGGTTCCTAGGCCCAAGTACAAGTTCCAAAGTGCACCTACAATTGGAATAAATCCAATCAACGATGTCCAGCCGACGTTGAATCCAAGGAAGCTGAATGCCAGCTCCAGTCTGTACGCACGCTTACGGAGTTTCTTGATGATCTTGACATCGTTTTGGCTTAGCCCAGCAGGGATCTCGCGTTTGCGTTTCTCAGTGCGTACTTTGCCAGTAGTCTCATCGGTGTACTCAATGATGGTATGATAAGGATCCTGAACACCGAACTCGTGCTTGATTCTTTTCTCGACAAAACGGCCACCGAGCTTCTTGCCTACAAAGTTCATGTCAAGAGTGCAAGGGAGCAATGCCCACCACCACTCGCTTAAGCATGGCTTGGGAGGTGGCGGAGGTCGAGTGGGAGCAACTACCAAAATTTAGCGTGGGGTAACCAAGTACATGCTTGTTTGAGAGCCAAATTTAACGCATTTCCAGCTAACAGCAATAAAAAAAAGGTGTGAAAGCAACAGCAGCACCAACACACTTCAGAGTCTCGTAAAAGTGCAAATTACGGTTGCCGAAAGTATCTCCATAGTTCATAGACTTTGAAGTACGAAATGCTCTCGAGGTGAAGCATGTTGATCTGCCAAAGATGCACCAGGCACTGGGCCAATTGACTCGCAAAGCTTCAAATTGCATCATTTAACTATCTAGCTATAATTCACTATTCTCAATCTCACCACCCTCGAGCCTCTCATTCATTACATCAAGCTCATCCTGCTCATTGATTCGGCTGGCTTTAGCTGTGGCAGTGGTGAGTTCACGCAGCTTGGGCACCTCTAAATCAGCGGGGATATACGGCTCAATCTTCTTGAGGACACGCGGTGCGGCCATCTCAAAAGGCCCGCTATCGTTGATAGGGCGTACATCAAGCAGCAGCTGTGTGGTGCTGTCGGTATCTTCGCGGCACTTCTTGGCGACAAACTCCAGGACGCTATCGGGAATTGGAGTCTCATAGTCACTCACATGGTAATTCACAATCAACCTTTGTACCTGAATCGGCGTCAATGCCCAGCAGATATCGTAAATGATGTTGACATCACTGTCAAGGTTCTTCTTGAGTTGCAATAGCTTGGCGCTCTGCATGAGCCTGTCGAGAGGCAGGGCGCCCTCAGGCATACCATGACCCTTGCACCACTCTTCAATACGAGTGACGTTGTAGTTAATTTGAACAGCGCGTTTCCACGACAAAAAGCCCTTGCGCATTACCATGTCGTTAAAGGCTTTGGCGCCAACCATGCTCAGGAGCTCAATGATAGGAGGGCGCATGTACTGCTCCTCCAGATAAAATGCCTTCATTGAGGTATGTACTTTAGTCAAGAGCAGCAAGAGATCATTCATTTTGTACTCTGTCCCACTGGTAAACATCTTGGGCAAAAAGCGGGGCTGCTCCTCCACTTGGAACCCAGGGATACTTTGTTCATCAACGACAGCAGGCACAATCATCTTGTCAATAAGTTTCTTGATCTCCTTCATCCAAATGTGGTAAATATTGAAAGTTACTGCCTCGGTGTCGCGCTTGGCCAAGTTCATTAGTCTCTCGTACTGGCTCAGCTCAACACTCGTCATTTCATGGCGCAATACAGGGTTTTGGCAGATGTTGATTTCAGCAAGGCAGATAAACGAGTAAATCTCGTGGACATTGGACATCCAGAATGCACCAACTGCGATGATCTTCTCACCACTGTGCTTGGATACTGTTTCCTGAATCAACTTCAAAATACTTCCAATAAGTTTCTCGCTTTCCTGCACATAGCCCAGGCGCCACATCTCGGAAATCATCATGTTTACCATATTTGACGGGAACAAAACATCTTTTTGTTGAAGTGCCTCGTTGGCAGCAGTAGCTTTGGGAGTGGGAACCTTCAAGTTGCGGATAAGTTTGTTGAGAAGTTCTTCTTTAGCACCATTAGATTCATTGAGCATACGCTCAATCTCAGTATTGATAGAGTTGTTGTCATCCTCATTTCCTGCACCCGAGTACTGGACATAATCCTCCATATTGCGCTGAACGGCTTGGTTGGTCATGGCGCCGCCGCCAGGACCATTGGGATGCAGACCTGCACCGGTCATCATGACCTGACGGGGTGCATTCGCGGCACGCGCTTCGGCATTGACCGCACGCTCTGTGGCTTCGGCAAGTTCACGTTCTAAGTTGGTAACCTGGACTTTCAGCTCCTCGATCAGCGCATCCTTAGAAGATACAAGCTCGAGAGCCGATGCGTGGGCCTCTGTGCTCTTGATGAGATCCTGTTTATGCGTGGCCAAGTCGCTTTCAAGACCCTTGAGCGATTGTTGATGGGTATTTATAGCCTCCAAATGAGTATTCAATTCCCGCTCGTGAGTCTGTTTTTGTTGCGAATGCTTGGCTTGTAGAGCTTCGTACTCGGACTGTAACGTCGCCAACTGGGCAGTCAACTGACGCGAAGACTCTTTCTGCTCAGACAGCGAGTTTTGCAGCTGCACGACCTTATTCTCAAGGCGGTACTGAGCTTCCTCAAAATGCTTGACGCTGTTGCGATCCTCACGCAGTTTCTGGAGCTCACGACGAGCGAAACGGCGCCGAGTAAGAGTTTGCGCAAGAATAATACCATTGACGTCCTTTTTATGCTGCTTGCGCACGTTATAACCACGAAGAAGCGACTGTAGAGACAACACAAAGTCCTGCTTGCGGCTTTCCTGGAGCTGCTGGCGAGCTTTGTAGCCCCGGACCGCAGCTTGAAGAGACTGGACTGAGCTCATGGTTTGGTTGTAGTTCTTGCGTTGCTGGTTACCACGGAACTGGGCCTGCAAGCGAGTAACTGCCCTGCCCTCGCGGTAATCCTGAACCCGTTTACGAGAGTTGTAGCCTTGAACGAGAGCCTGCAAAGCGACAATTGAAGCGATAGTTTCGTTGAACTTGCGACGGTGGTAAAGCATCCGCAATACACTCTGAATCTTGGTAGCACCCCAGTTGAGACGGTTACTGCGCATTTTTTCTAGCTGAGCCAGCATACCGGCTCTGAAGAAGATCTTTGTTTTACCCAGCTGATATTTGTCTTCCTCTTTGATGCTGGCGTTGATGATACTCTGGCATAGTACACGTGGATCATCAGATTCACGTTCTTGGCGTTTGAGCAACATCTCATAGCGTTCCGCGAAATCTTCATAAGTCCAACGGCTGGGGAATCCAGCCGAAGAGATGCGAATTGTTTCTAAAACACCACAGGCACGCAGCTGCGACAAAACCATGGGACCATCGAACTTCCATGCCTCTTTCTCCTCGTTGGGCTTGATACAGCGAATATAGTGGACATTTGTAGAATTAATCGTGGCCATCAATTCGATCAATGAGGTCTTGAAAATATTGCCCAAGGTAGGCTTACGAGTCTTTGTATTGACTTTAGGGGCACCGGCTTTGGCGGGAGGCTTGCTAGCAGCTGCAGCGGCGGCAGCACTCTCTTCAACAGCCCGCTGTTGCTCGGCAGCTTTATCAAGAATCTCCTTAAGAAACGGGTTGGTGGTATTATTGAGGGTATCAATGATTGTATCGGGCATTGTGTCCCTGTTCTTCTCAATAAATCCTTCAGTCTCATAGGTAACTTCCATAGCATAGTGCTTGACAACAAACGCGCTTTGACCGAAACGCGGTTTCGAGAAATAAGGTTGCTGGGGGTTATCAAACGACGAATAAAGCTTCGAAACGAAACCATCATCGCTACCTGCCGGCAAGCGGGATTCCTCATCAAGCAAGCTCAAAATACCCATCTTATTTTCAATGAGTGTGATGCAAGGCTGGTTATCACTAAAATCGATATAATTCCAGTTGATTTCCTCGCGCTGGTACTCCTCTTGCTCAAGCTTGAAAACGTGCTGGTTAAATTCTTGCTGTAGCTTCTCGTTGGCATAATTGATACAAAATTGCTCAAAAGAGTTTTTCTTAAAATGCTCGAAACCGTAGATATCAAGAACACCGATAAACGTGGAGGCGATTTCTTGGCCCAGTAGTTTGTTGTTGACTGCTTGCACAAGCCAGTCGAAAAGAGTCGAGTAAACAAGCTTGGCTACTGAATCACGTACACTGGTGGCGGTCTTGTGGTCCAGGTCGCTTATAATCTTCTCAGTACGCATCATGACTTGCTTTTTAGTGAGCCAGCGAGCCAATTCATTACTTGGAATACCGAGAAGCTCGCAACACTTGACAAGAGCTGGGTCGTCACTAGAGACAGAAACATTGCTGCGGCCCGGCTTGATAACGACGTTTCCGAGATGCAAAAGGGCAGCCAGGATCTCAAAGATTTGTGTTTGCTGAGCAGTATCGATTCCGACGACTTGGAGCGCTGCCCTAGTCTGCTCAAACTCTTTGGCATCGTCTACACCGGCAATTTCGGGGTCACCTTGATTGAGATAGGCGAACTCCGTGACTGCAGGGAGGTCGAGGCGTTGGCGCTCTTCATCGCTAGCTCCCTGTACTAGCTGATAGAAAATGTGGTAATTACGCTCCTTAGGAGCATGGAACACGATACGCGACCGCTCAAGCAGATACGTGCGAATAAAGGCACCAACAATCTCTTGCTCATTGTTGAATCTGATCTCCAGATATTTACCGAAACGCGACGAGTTATCGTTACGGGTAGTCTTGGCATTACCAAAGGCTTCCATGATGGGGTTGGTTGCAAGGATCTCTCGCTCGACATCGCTCAGCTCGCCACCAGTGGAGAGAGTCTTGCGTGGATGGTCAGGATCGTCAACGGTCGCAAAATAACGCATGATAAACTTGGCACTTACGGTCTTACCGGCACCACTCTCACCACTAACGACGATTGTTTGGTTTTTCTTTTCACGGATCATGCACCGATACGCGTCCTCAGCAATCGAAAACAAGTGAGGCTCAAGCTCACCACGTTGACGGCCGCTATATGTCTGGATGACTTCAGGTGTGTAAAGATTATCGACTTTATCAAAGGGGTTTGTGGCAATGAGTACGATACCAGAAAAGGTGTAGATGCTCAGCTGCGCGTAGCGGGTCTTGATAGCATGTAAAACAGCAGGCTCATTTAAATAAGAAAGAGTCGTCAGGTCTTCGGTAGACTCCAGGACTGGCGGGTTACGGAGCGGGGGTGCGGTCTTTTCGGTGAGCACGAGCTCCTGCTCCTGGCCGTTGCTCTCGAGCTTAAGCGTGAGTGTTTGCTGATTATTTTCACTGCTTTTCGCAATGACTTCCGCGCCAACCCACCCTTCTTTATCGTCGGGGAGCCAACAGCGGACGCCGACTTCATAGAGGTCGAACATGCTGAGTAAACAAGTGATGTGGCACAGGGTTTTTAGCCTGCGGGAAATAATACGCTAGACAGGGGGGAAGGTCTTATAAATCCGGTGTTTGGAACGAATTTAGATTTTTCAATGGAGTCAGATGGGACAGGAACGCGTGCAAGCACCAAAATCGAAAGAGGTTTTGCCCAAATTCACCTGAAACGAGCCCAGATCCGGAATGTGGGCCCATGCATCTACGCGACCTTGTCACATGCAAGATTGAGGCCTATGCAGATGAGAAGGCCCGCGCAGTTTTTGGGGGATATAAATAATCTATTACTGTTGTTGACGCTGTGAAGCTGGACTAGTTATCAAGGGACTCCCAGAGGACTTGATCACTGGAAGGTTCTAGCCTCGAGAGGAAGGTTCTACCGGAACCAAGCTCCGG